>JAFVLL020022043.1:0-24051 GCA_021397915.2 Tor tambroides
GATTCAGAAACAAAGATTAAACATGATTTAAAATACTGTATACCGTGTAACGTATGTAACTGTTTACTGTAACAGTTTGCTTGAATTAATAAAAACTAATGTTCAAGGTTCTGACAGGATACTGAATTATGGGGTCATCCATTCATAAGAGGAATTTGGTGATGGAAACAGAAATATTTATACGTTTATGTGCATTTACACAAACTTTTAAATGTAAAATGAAGGCATAAACATACACAAGAGTCATAATCGCAAGAAATAATGCATCACAAGCTCGAAGTTGTTGATTTTCCTGCAATGCTGACAGAAAACAAGATTGAAAATCAAAATAATATTGATTTAGTGACCCTCAAAAGAACTCAAATATCCACAAGTCATAAATTCAATGGAAAATAAAAGTTATTTTAGAAATTAAGAAATGTATTTTTATATTATTTTAAGAAGATTTTTGACATTTTTTATTATTTAATTTTTTTGTGAGAAATATGACCTGGACAAAGTTTTCTGAGATTTTCAGGGAATTTTAAAAACATTGCATAAATGATGTTAAATTATGCATAAACATTTTGGAACAAACTACAAACTAAAAAAGTGATAAAAACACAATGTTATATAAGTACTGATACATAATTTATCAGTTTATATAATTGTCATTTTTAATTTTAACCATTTAATTATTTATTTATTTTCATTTTGGGGTGAAATATGACATGCACATGGTTTTGACCAGTTTTCCGACATTTACCCTTTTAAACAGTAATCAATCATCTTATATTAGTTTAGTCTGAACTGCCATTCTAGATGATTTGGCCGTTCTTATACAATGCTTTTTGTGCTTTTTCAAAACATTTACCACATTATTTTTAAAAAATTAAACTGTTACTTTTACATATGTCAAACCAAATCCTAAATATTTTAGGATTTCGCATTCAAACTAAACGTGAGGTTTGAGTGTCACTCACCAGCGCCGCCTGTCTGTCAATCAGAGAAGCGCATCAGACCTGTAATGAGCTGCTGTGACCTTTAGAGGGCGCTACAGCATCAATAATCAATCCCTGAGAAAAATACATGCAAACAGAAAGTCATCTGAAGTAAAAACCACAAAAGAAGAGACGAAACAAGAGGAAGCAGCTGCTGTCACACACTTACTGCAAAGGTCTTATTTAACTAAACACCATTTCTAATTACTTTAATGTTGACCACACGTCCTCTTTTTCCTGGACTAATTAATGAAAATTAATTAAAATTAAAATAATAACTAATAATATTGTATGTAGGCGTGTTTTCAACCGTTCTCTGTAGATCCCGCCTTCTCGCGTGCCACGATTGGTCAATTATGTACAGTCCCTGCACGCTATTGGTCAAACTACTTTTCAGTCATTACCTTCAGCAAGTACGAAAACAGTAGGTAAACAAACACAAATCCTAGACACTTAAGGCAGTTTCCAGGCGGGGTTAAACAGGCAGTGCTATTGAACCTGTGGGCGGGGCTAAACAGGCAGTGATGTAGAATCGATGGGCAGGGCTAACAGGCAGTGATGTAGAATCGATGGGCGGGGTTGAACAGGCAGTGCTATTGAATCAGTGTGCGGGGTTAAACAGGCAGTGATGTAGAATCGATGGGCGGGGTTAAACAGGCAGTGCTATTGAATCAGTGTGCGGGGCTAAACAGGCAGTGATGTAGAATCGATGGGCGGGGTTAAACAGGCAGTGCTATTGAATCTGTGGGTGGGGTTAAACAGGCAGTGATGTAGAATCTGTGGGCGGGGCTAAACAGGCAGTGATGTAGAATCGATGGGCGGGATTAAACAGGCAGTGCTATTGAATATGTGGGCGGGGCTAAACAGGCAGTGGTGTCTTGTGGAGGCGGTGCTTATGCACACTATTACATCATTGAGTAGAACATTCCACAGACTGCCTTCAATATAAGCTGTTTTTAGACTAACGACAAAGCTTTAAGTTTTGAAATTTACAGGATGTTTTATAGTACAATGACCTCTTATGTCAAAAGATCAAGGAAATTTTGGTTTCTCAGTTCATGACCCCTTTAATACTGCAAGAATGTGACAATGAAGCCTTGAGTCCAAAAATATAACGGCGTGTACGGAAATGTCTCTCATTTATGCATTTATTACGACCGCGGAGCTCCTAGTGCACAGAGACTGAAGTATTTACTACAGTCTGCACTTTCACATAGTACACTAATGTGTGTGTGTGTGTGTGTGTGTGTGTGTCTTAGGCTCTGAGTATTTTCCTGGAAATTAAACATTGCCTGTTATCTATTTCCGTTACTATAAATGTGTGAGTGTTTATGTGTAGTTTTTGAAATGCATTACTTAATATTAGGCTATACCGAGATGTTTGTATAATTATAATTGTTTGATTAAACTAATTGCATGTTGTTCCCCCTGAAAGCATATTGTTTTCAAACATTAGACTAATTTGCTGGATGATTGAAAACACTTGAATGTTTAACATGCATTTTGTTGTTATTGTATTTGTTTGTGAAGAGAGGGAAGACGCTGATGACGCTGATGATGATGATGATGAAGGTTAGTGTCGTTCAGTGGGTGTGTTGCTAAGATGACTCGAGCCGCTTTAGAGACTCATATGGTTCGCGTGGGCTCGCATGAATAAAACATGGAGAGCGCGCAGACAAAACATCACTGTTTCATCACTGCAGAAATATGGAGAAACGTGCATCAGAACAGGAATAAAGACGCTCATAAATGTCTGTGTTGCTGATTCTCACTCTCGGAGATCTCAAACCGACCGTAGCCTAAAGTCCAGATCAGAGATGATGCCGCTCTAATAGAGGTCAATAAAACAGATTTAAACAACATCTGCTCCTTAAAGACCGACTGAGACCGCGCCGCATTACGTCACACGCACACTCGGGCCTCGGTGACGTCACGCGCGCTGAAACGCAATGTTCCTTTTGTGAATTCTGTGGAAAAAGAAACAATTTTGCATCTGTTTTATTGCTGTACTTAATCAAGATTATTTTGGAAGCATTTAGAAGCCCGTTTATGATATGAAATGTGTGTATTTGATGTGCTTTTTTTATTTTTAGAATGGCTTTTAGGAAAGTAAAGAACAATAAATTATACAGTTATACTACATATGAAGAGTTCAGATGCAAAAGCCTTTAAATGCCACCTGAAATTTTCTTTTAAAATGAGCATTTTTTTCCTCAGGCTCCTGTGTGTAGGTTTAGTAATTTCGCTATTTCAATAAAGTGAAATAACAACATAAATATAGGAGCCTGAGAAAAATACAAATTTTAGAAGAAAATTCCAGGTGGCACTTCGAGGCTTTTGCATCTGAACTCCTCATATATAAAAAGAAATGTGCTCTTTGCAATCACAATTTTTCAAACGCTATTTTATAAACGATATTACATTATACATGAACCTTTAAACAAACTAAAAAGAAAAAGTGCTGAAAGCATGTAATATTAACTAATGCTGGTAAAATAACCTTCAAATGTCATTAAAAAAAAAGTCAAAAATCTTATTAAAATTATATAAAAACAAATTTCTTTATGGAAAATATTTTCTTTTTGTTTTATTTATCAGATATATAATATACATTAAAATGTACACACACACACACACAATTATATGAACCAAAATGCTCATGCATTTGCTTCTAGCTAGTTAATAAAACTGTAAAATAAAGTTCAAAATTGTTGTGTTATTGTTAACTTATTATAAACTAATCATTACGAGAGATTTTTTTCAGCATTCATGCACACTTGGTTTTTAATTTAAATCTGTGCTGTAAAGCTATGCTAAAGTTGCTGACATATATACACTGTAAAAAAAATATTTTACATTACATTTGACAAGAAATACTATTTCAGTTTTACATCTTCAAAATTTCAGGTCTAATTCAATGTGTTACTTGCCACTTCTTTGTAATTATTTATGAAATTTACCAACAATTTCTAATTGAAAATTACTTCCGGACCAGTTTTTGTTTGTTTTTTGGGTCCCGCTTTATATTAGGTGGCCTTAACTACTATGTACTTACATTTAAATTTATCATTTGATACAATGCATGCAATGTATGTATTGTGTACGTACATGTTTTTACATTTTACTTCTATTAAAATACCTATATGTAATTACATCTGTAATTAGATTTATAATTACACTGTTGACCCATCCCTTACACTTTAACCCATACTTAAATTAACCCATACCACCAAATCTGTCCCTATATCCCACCTCAATAGCAGCAAAAGTGTTTTGCAATACAATATGAACACAATAAGTACACTGTACTTATTTTTTGATGCAAGTATAAAGTGTGAGTGTGCATGTGACACGTTACATTTACACTGGTGCATTTTGCACATGCTTCTATCCAAAGTGACTTGCATCGAACCCATGAGCTCTTGTCTGAACTACAGGAACATGAGAAAACACCTCGTTCACTTACTCCATCCAGCTCCAAACTCGAGGACAGCACGTCATCGAGCGGCCAGCAGACACCCACCATCCCACAGATGGTGATGAAGCCCGTCTGCTGCACCCACATCCATCAGAATAACGCTGTGATTCAACCTGTGAAGCTCAGAGCGCAGGAGGAGGATCACTGAGCGGCTGTTCAAACACAGACAGATAACACACAGTCACCTCAGTCTGTCTGGCTCTGCTTTAAGGTTTTATATCAAAAACACAATACAGACCAACAGCTCAGCGTCTATTTCAGTCACAAACAACACAAAAAGCCTTTTTTACAAGACCATCATGTAATTTTCCATGACTAGACTAATTATGATTCAGAAACTGCATGTTTAAATATAGTCCGTCTTGTGTCAATGACTGTCTATTAATGTCAACGCAAGGGCAAGAGAGTCAAAAGGACATCAGAATCGACTTACCATCAGGATACAAGGAGAAAAACTGAAGAACATTTACTTTGAAACAATTTTCACTCAGAAATTGGTGGTAAATTTCACAAATAATTACAAAGAAATGGCAAATAATATTAAAGTAGAAAGACTGAAACAGTATTTTCTTGTAAAACTGTTTTATTTGCAACTCATTTCACCAGGTCAATATCAAGTTTCACTCAGAAATAAATCACAGAAGAAACATTTTGTTCTTAATATGTTTAAAAATTGCATTAAATAAAAATCTGCCTTATTTGATTTTCTAATGCATGTATTGTGAATAATACACATTTAATTTTATAATTTTTTGACCTGGTATATTTTAAACAAAATCACATAACTGGGTTTTTCAGAATATTTAACGTTTAAATTTATTATTACTAGCCTATGTTAATTATTATTATGGAAATGAAATCATGACGACACTGACATAACAAAAACAGTCTCGAAAATCAGAAGGATTAATATAAAATAACATCTATTTCACATTTTTAAGAGTCTTCAGATGAGAATCGAACACTAAAAAAATCTACTATAATAATGCAATATTTGGATTCAGAAGATGAGTCTAAATTGTTTTTACATTTTGTAAGTTCTCATATATTTCAAATATTAGTCTTTGACAAGTTACAATAAAGCTTTTCTGCTTTTTAGTGTTGATTTTTGGCAAATAACATGGAAAACAATGGGGGTCAAAAGTTCAAAATGTGTACCGCCTTTCCGAAACACATCTATAAACTTGCATGCACATTCATGACCTTAAATGAGAAGAAATAGCGGACCAATTCACCAAATAGCAGAACCAATTTTGAAGCAATTAATGTGGGTCAAATTGACCCAGCAATACAGCATGGCTAGAGCACTTCTAAATCCATTAGTCTGGATACAGTGAACTTAGAGAAACCTTAAAAACCTGAAGGAAGGATGTAATTAGCAGTGCTGAGATGTTCCCGGGATGTTCCTGCTCCACCTGCTTCACTGATGATGGAACTGAATGAATGAATCTGTATGAGCACAGACGCGTCTCGTTCACTCTTGAACTTAATTAGTGCTGAAGGAGGAAAAATTCATGACTGTCAGACGAGCTTCATTACTCAGCGGAAACAGCAGGTGCTGAGAGTGACAGTGACGACACAAACCAAGAGATTTTCAGTGTCTTCGGATGAGTATGACTTCACAGTTTTGGCCAATTTAAACAATTATTACAGATTCTGTGCATAATTTAAATAGTGGTTCTCAACTTTTATGACTCAAAAGCCCTTCACCATCCATAGGGCCCCAATACATATATGTATATATTAACTATAATACATTATTAACTGGGAGAAACTGGGAGTGTCAATATATGTATATTAAATAACCACAATTGATTTTGTGATTCCATACTTTTTAAAAACTGTATGTTGTTGAGGAAAAAGGTAACATACTTTCAATCTACCATTTTAAATAAAGCAACAGATCACCCAAAAATGAACATTTGGTGAAAATGTGCTCAACCGCAGGCCATCCAAGTTGTAGATGAGTTTGTTTCTTCATCAGATTTGGAGAAATGTAGCATTGCATTGCTCGCTCAATTGATCCTCTGCAGTGAATGGGTGCCGTCAGAATGAGAGTCCAAACAGCTGATATAAACATCACAATAATCCACACCACTCCAGTCCATCAGTTAACATCTTGAGAAGATAAAAGCTGAGACAAATCCAGCATTAAAATGTTTTTAACTATTATGCATCCATAATCCATAATAACGCTTATTCCAGTGAAAAAGTGGTCTGGTCTGAATCAGGAGAGAAGCACCGTTAACAAGCCAAAACAGCTGTAAACTGATATGTGGCTAAATTTTGATGTGAGAGACAACAGGAGATGGACCTTTTCTCTGAAGGAAGCAATATTATGGATAGAGGATTATTTTAGCCAAAAGCAATGGTTTAAAGTTAAAAACATCTTGATGGATTTATTTATTTTAGCTTCTCAACATGTTAACTGATGGACTGGAGTGGTGTGGATTACTTGTGGATTATTGTGATGTTTTTATGGACTCTCATTCTGACGGCACCCATTCACTGCAGAGGATCCATTTTTGGTGTACTGTCCCTTTAAATAGATGACATCAAGGCAACCACAATATCGATCTCAATAGTTTCAGCTCTTGTATTATTCCTTCATTTCCTCATACACACTCACGCTTACAAACACACTTTCAGCAAAGAAAAACAGTCCATTTTACTTGAGCTTTTCATGTTTTATTTTGTGTTCATTGTTTTGTATAAAATGTACAGTCATGGACAACTTTACAAAATAGAAAACCCATCACATGAGTTGAGTAACTCGTCAAACACGTAGGCCTACGCAATACTGCTTTGGCATCTAGATTTGTACAGTAAAGTGCAACGTCGCTTATAAATAATATAAATATACATTCTTGATACGAGTCGTTGCTTGTTCACAGCGTGTCGAGACGCCGGGTCTCAGTAAAGTGCAAATGCGCAACTGACACTTTGAGCGCCATATTCATACTTATGCACGTACAGGCAACATGAACAAGAGTTTAACCCTATAAAGCCTACTGATACGCAAATTTATAAGACTTCAGTGACCAGCATGATTAAAACACAATGCCTTCTGTCGTCTGATTGATAGAGTTTTTTATCCAGTAAAAGCTCTTTTAGTGTAATTGTACAAACGTCCAGCTTCAGCTCGAGCTTCACGTGTCTTTCTGCTGTCAAATATTGACTGATTTTGATCAAGTAAACGTCAGATTAATTGCAGTCATATTTCCAGATGAGCTCTTTCTGGACTGAAGCAGCTCAGCTTTACTTGATTCTCCATCAATCATTTTTTAGTCTCAAATCTGATCATCAGGATCTTTTGAGGAGCGTTTGTTTCCAGAAGCTTTACTTTCACTGTTCCTCAGCGGAGGAATGATCTTCATCTCACATCTTCTGAGGAGCCTTTATTTCTTCATCTCTCAATCAGCATTGGATTGCATTATATGTTTGGATCATTTCAATCTCATCTTACTAAGTCATATTATTGGAGATATAGAGTGATGAATGATATTTATATCATTTTATGATAGTCGTCAGTTATACAGTTATAAAAATCTCAATGATTTACATTATGACTAGGATATTTTTGATAAGATTTGGTCCTCTGAATAATATTTAGCTATTTTCCCTCTACATTCTCACTATACGAGCCATAATTTATAGCCACATCTTTACCAATTGGGGGCTCGTCCGGGATTTGAACCCATGACCAAAAAACACTACTGTCCAAAGCTTTCCAAAAACTAGACTATTATTTCATATGTCAGGCTTTACAGGGTTAAAAACAAAGCACAGAGGATCTAAACCTCGCTGGGCGATCTGGATCGGTACGAGCCGCTGGTATGAAAGCAGCCACAGAAAAGCATGTAGATGGAGCGCTGGATCTCGGTGTTGCGGTAAGCGTAGATGATGGGGTTGATCATAGAGTTGTAGGTAGCGGGAAGTAGCGTGGCGTACGTGTACACCGGCGGATAATCGCGCTCCCCGACCAAACAGTAAATGGCGAAGGGCAGCCAGCTGGCACCAAACGTGCCCAGGATGATGGCGAGCGTAGAGATGCCCTTCTTGGTGGCCACATAGTGCGAGGTGGTGAAGAAATGCTGCTGCAGCGCGATCTGGTGTGCGTGGTGACACACTATCTTGCAGATTTTGAAGTACAGGGTGAGCATGAGGGCGAAGATGACGAAAAACGACGTGGCGAGGAGGGTGAGGTTGGTGCGATTGAGCGGACGCACGATGCTGCAGGTGGATGCATCATCCAAGCAGTTCCAGCCCAAAACAGGCAGCAGTCCCAATCCCAACGACGCACCCCATGTTCCCACCAGCATCAGATGCACATAATGCAGCGTCTTCTCAGAGAAGTACGTCAAGGCGTTGTAGAGCGACAGGTAGCGGTCGACTGTAATAGCTAGCAAGCTACTGATGGACGCCGTGAAGGATGCCACCAGGAATCCAACTGTAATAAGGCTGATGGTCTCGGATGAGACCAGATACTGGAAAGCGAAGTTCAGGATTAATCCCATGCCAGCCAGCAGGTCGGCGGTGGCCAAGCTGCCAATCAGGACGAACATCGGGTTGCGAAGTGTTGGTGTGTAGAAGATGATGGCCACCACGATGGCGTTCTCACAGGCGATCACCGTACCAGACAGGCACAGCATGATGTCCCACGGGTTGACGTGGAAGTCGAGGGCCGCCGATGAGAGCGCCAGAGTCCGGTTGGCGTCAAAGGCTTCGGCTTCCAGCCATGAGGACTCTGGCGAACCTGCGCCGCTCTCGTTGAGCGCTGCGCTCTCGTTCATCGTTCAGCCTGGACACAAAACAATGTCAGATAAGTGAAACCCATTAAACAAATCTATAAATGACACATAGAGACTAGTAAGTTTGATTATATCATTTGCATGAAGAAAATAATCACAAAACATTTGGTTGTGCATAAACGTCTTTTAAAAGTTCAAATTTGAAATTCACGATTCTGCTGGAAAACTGCACAATTGAAACAAAAGAAGACAGAAGTCTTTTGAAAGGATATTGCACTCAAATTAAGATATAAAACCACTGTAAGAAGTTTTATTATATGATTTGCATGAAGAAATCTCATTTGGGCATTGAAAGCCAATTGGAGCTGTCCGTGGTGCTGAATCTCAAAACGTTGCTTTTTGTCAAGAACTAGACAGTATTAAGCGTTTTATTTGAAAATAAACAATTTAAAAACTGTAAAATCTGAGTTCAGTATGTAATCAGCAAAAATTGCCTATATGCTGAATGAAAAATAAAAAATAATAAAATAAAAAATATCATTTGCATGAAGAAATCTCGCCATTGAAAACCAGTTGGAGCTATCCGTGGTGCTGAATCTCAAAATGTTGCTTTTTGTCCAGAACAAGACGGAATAAAGCATGCATTTTGAGCCTAAACATATTTTTAAAAGTTGTAAACTCTTAGTTAAGTATATAATCGGCAAAAATTGTTCATTTGCTGAACGAAAAATAACACGTAAAACCATATTAAGTCATGGTCTTGTTCCGGTTTTTTATTTATTTATTTATTTTTACATATTCTGTTTTAAATCACATTATGTTGGCTAAACGAACACAAATCCATCTCTAGGGTATTTGATGATTGAAAATCAAAAGTCGCTCTAAATGGCGAAAGTTTCGCTTTCACTCACGAAAGAAACAATTACAAAGTTTGTGCATAAACATCTTTTAAAAGTTGTAAACTCTTCAGTATTACAATCTGCAAAAATTGTGCAGTTGCTGTCATACTTTTTCCTTCATATGAACGAAAAAGCCGCTATGTGGGCAGATGTGAATCTATTTATGGGACTTCATGCTTAAAATACAAAGTAAAACCATGTTAAGAGCAATTTAAAATCAATATTTGGTTTACAGGAGTTTTAAGCACAATTTCATCATTAGGGCATTTGACTATTGGTAATCAACGTCGCTTTAAATGATGATTCTGAGAATCTCACTTTAACTCACGTATTAAATTATAATTATAAAACGTTTGTTTGTGCATAAACGTCTTTTTTTTAAAAAAATCACACTTGAAGAACAAGTTCTAATACAATCTCTGTCTTTGCGTTCGATTGAATAGAAATAAATCGAATAGAAATAGTGGACAGAAGGCTTTATCTCACTTAAAACAAGACATTAAATGAAAATGCAAACTTATATTTAAAAAAAAAACAAACAAAAAAAAACTAGAAAAATAATGAAAGCGGTGTTTGCGCATCACGCTCTCCGTGGTGCTGAAACCAACTTCGCTTCGGATAAAATGACCAAATAACGCATTTTGTTTGCGCACGAGCTCTCAAAACGTGCAGTTCAAATGCATCTCATCTCATTTGAGTTCATAATCGGAAAAAGCAATCGGTTTCGTACCTTTTCCTTCACATGGAGGAAAACAAGAGACGGAGAGAGTTTCTTCAGCTGACCGCTCGCGTGTTCTTCTTCAGGTGAATCCTTTACTCCAGTCTGGATTCCTGGACATGAGTCCTGGATCTGGTTTAATGCACGAGGAGGAGCGCGAGAGCGGAGACACTGACTGGCGCCTGCGGATCCGAGCGGCGCTAATAAACCCTGATGACGTCAGCACGTCGCCGCCTACATCTGCGCACGACCGAGCGGTTCGCATAACATCACCGATCTACAGGTGAATGATTGCAACTGATGCATGTCCATAAGATAGTATATCAATGTTTGATCTAATGCAACATACCAAGTGCACGTGACACATGCTGTAACAATCTGTGCAATGAAAGGTGCACTGTATTTTATACAAAATCTGGTTACACTTTATTTTAAGGTGTCCTTGTTACAGTGTAATTATACATTTAAGTAGTGAGTAATATTAATTAACTACACCTACTTACTATATGGTTAGAGTTAGGATTAAGGTTTGGTTTAGGGTTACTTGCATGTAATCATGCATAATTAATTGTTATTACAATAGTAATGTATCATGTGTAACAAGGACACCTTAAAATAAAGTGTTCCCCAAAATCTGTTTGCATTCAACTAAGGTTGGCAAATTTGGATGATGGCACTATAACGTATAGTATTTTTGCATTTAACATTATTCCAAACAAGAAAAGCAAAGTTGGCACACCACAGCTCCAAAAGTAGAACATATTTGTCTGATGAAGAGCTTTTAGCCCCGAAACGTCACCTGTGATGAGAACATAAATAAATATTTCTACTTTTGGAGCTGTGGTGTGCCAACTTTGCTTTTCTTGTTTGAAATTGTTTTTGGGGTTGAGCACCCACATTGAGCTTTTAGCCTGTCAGATGTGCAATGTTCATTTAACATTATTCACAACAATGTAAAATACCTTGTAAAATACACATGCATAATGGATGCATAACGACCGCATAATGTCCCATAATGCACACACCATTTAACATGTATTTTGAGTTGCATGTTGTCATATTAATGGAGTGTTTGACTAGTTAGCAGTACACTACCTCACCTGAATATGTTCGTACATTTGTGTTATTATATAAACTTATTTCAGTTAATGTTATAAAGCTAGCGAGCTAAGCCAGTAGTAGTGCTGGCAGTCTCGTGTAAACATGACTGAATATGTGAAAAGTGGAGGAACAGACAAACCGATTCAATTGAGTGAGTGGTAATTTACGCTAAAACCGTTTCGATTGATTCAAACTTGTGACTTCGATCATTCAGTTCAAACGATTCACTAGCAAAAACCAGATCAAAAGAGACATTCATTTTCAAATTTCGACAACATTTGTTATGATTATAAAAAGCACTTATAGTGATGGGTGAAACTGAATCAGTAAAACAATTGCATCGCAAAATCCAATCGGATTGCGTATCGCATATGATTAGATTCAGATTGGGACTTCAGAGCAGGTTTGCAAATCATTTGATCGGAAGTTTGCATATCGTGAATCATTTAATTTAGATCGGAACTTCGGAGCGGGTTTGCAAATCATCTAATAGTTCCCGAATCAGGACTCGGGACTTCAAATCATGTATCGCGAATCATTTGATTTAGATCGGAACTTTAGAGCGGGTTCATTTGACAAAAGGAATGATTCGCGAGCCGCGCTGCGACTCTGTCTAAAATGATGGTTCCCGAATCATTATTCAGACTGGGACTTCGGAGCGCAGATTGCAAATCATTTAGATCGGAACTTCAGGGTGGGTTCGCTATTCATTTGATTCAGATCGGAACTTTGGAGCATGGATAGTGAATCGTTTGATTCAGATCGGAACTCTGGAGCATGGATAGTGAATCATTTGATTCAGATCAGAACTCTGGAGCATGGATAGTGAATCGTTTGATTCAGATCGGAACTCTGGAGCATGGATAGTGAATCATTTGATTCAGATCAGAACTCTGGAGCATGGATAGTGAATCGTTTGATTCAGATCGGAACTCTGGAGCATGGATAGTGAATCATTTGATTCAGATCGGAACTTTGGAGCATGGATAGTGAATCGTTTGATTCAGATCGGAACTCTGGAGCATGGATAGTGAATCATTTGATTCAGATCAGAACTTTGGAGCATGGATTGCGAATCATCTGATTCAGATCGGAACTTTGGAGCATGGATTGCGAATCCTTTGATTCAGATCGGAACTTTGGAGCATGGATTGCGAATCATTTGATTCAGATCGGAACTTTGGAGCATGGATAGTGAATCGTTTGATTCAGATCGGAACTCTGGAGCATGGATAGTGAATCATTTGATTCAGATCAGAACTTTGGAGCATGGATTGCGAATCATTTGATTCAGATCGGAACTCTGGAGCATGGATTGCGAATCATTTGATTCAGATCGGAACTCTGGAGCATGGATTGCGAATCATTTGATTCAGATCGGGACGGAGCGAATTTGCAAATCTTTTTTTCTAATTTTGCTTTTTTTTTTTTTTTTTAATTAAACAGCAGAAAACATCAAACCTTTAAGGCGTACATTTATTAAAAACAAAAAAAAGAAAAAGTATACACAAATACAAATCCCTTAAGACAATTAACCATGGTTTAACTATAGTGTATAGCATATATGTATAACCACAGTTTAACTACAAATACCATGGTTAAACTATGGTTAGTGCAGCAAAACCATGTTAATTTGTGGTTACCATGGTTTAACTACAGTAACTATGTTTTTTTTTTTTTTTTTTTACCAAACCATAGTTAATTTTCTTAAGGGATGTGTTGCCAGGTTAATAAAAAAGTAATAAATTTATACCTTAAAAGGACACATAGGATGAATACAGAGATGCAGTTTTACAGACTAGTTTAGTGTAAAGATTCTAGTTATTTATATACTTTCACATTTCATAATAAGGTGGATGGCATCTAAAATGTCACTGCAGCTCATTGTAGGCCTGTGTTTTTATACCATCAGAGTACCATGGTATATGAATAGAAATCCTTCATTTCGATGGTACATGTACATTAGGAACATGTTAAAGTACAATCTGATGCCATCACTGTACCATATACAGCCACAGTCATTTCTGTACAGGATTTAGAAGCACGGATATTAAATTCACATTAGTTTTGAGCCAAAGAGAACATGTTCCACAGGTGATTTAGAGCAGAAACAGTCAGCAGAAACGGTCTGTAATGGAGCTCATGGGGTGAATGTTCTGTTCACATCGTCACAGATCAAAATATAACAGTCAAATATTCACAGCGAGCATCTGAGCGATCACTGCACCCGCGAGGCCTTTCTGAAGCTCCATTTACTCAGAGTCACAGACAGAGAGATGACACACATGACGCTCATAACCACAGAGTCTAATCAGAAAGACATCTGAAAGTTTCTAATGTGCCCAACTTTAAGACTGAAACTAGAGTTGCATGAGCTGAAGAACATAAGAGAGGTGTTTCTGTAAAATAACAATCAACCTAGCAACTGCATAGCAACGCCCTGGCAACAATATCATGTCAGCATCAGATGCGTGAATGCAACGGCCTCAGAGAACAGTGTTAATTATAATATAATGAGGATAAACCACCTGACAGACGTCTGGAAGCTCAGGAGAGTCCAGCTAAAGCAAGCAAGAAAAAAAAAAAAAAAAACCCTGGAGGACAAAGAATGTAAAACTGAGCAAGACGGGAAAGCTACTTGTAAATTAATACTAATATATTAATATTAATGTCTAGGTATACTTTGCTATAATGACCGACTGGCTGAAAATGAATTTTTAAACATCTTTATTTGCTCAGTCTGGTTTGTAATTAACTGCTGGAATCCACTCAAATTTGAACCTTAAAAACCACCATAATCTGACACACATCTTCTATATATATTTTGACCACAGCTATACTGCATATTTCATAATATCCCACTTATTTTATATTATATATAAAATATATATTTCATTTTATATCACATTTTATATATAAACAGTATATACAATATATACTGTTTTATATGTAATGTAAAAATGTCTAATATAAATAAAATATTTAAATATTAAAATATATTATAAAATTAATAAAAAACAATAAATAATATATATATATATATATATATATATATATATAAAAAAATGGAATATAATTTATAATTAAATATATTTTTTAAAATTACATTTTATTTGTAATATATTTTATTTCTAAAATATTGTATATGTAAATAAAAAATAAAATTAAAATATTAAAATTAAATATTAAAATATCTAAATATATATTAAATATAAATATATTAAAATAAACAATATATTATGTATGATGTGCGTGTGTATGCATATATATATATATATATATATATATATATTTTTTTTTTTTATTAAAAATGTTTAATATAATTTTTTTTTTTTTTTATGTATAACTTATTGACATATTGTCATGTAATTTTCATCTGTATGTCTGCTGTGATCGTGTGTCATGATGACTGTCAGCAGTATCTGACTGCAGTGAAGCTCATCTCTCTCTCTATCTCTTCATCTCCTTTCTCCTGGTATCCTAGAAACCAGCGCAGCTTCATGCATTTACTCACTGCTGAAAAATATGATTACAACAATATAAACAGAGAAAAAGAAAGAGCAGAGAGAGAAAGACCGAATGAAGAAGAAAAAGGCATGAGACAAAGAAAGAACATCTCATGCAACAGGAACAAGAGTAAAATAAATGTCATGTAATGCGTGAAGAGCTTTGTGAATGACAGCAGTTCTAATGCATGAGCTTCAATGCTCATTATCACAAAATAAACCCTCATGTGAAGCTGCATGTACATTTACCCGCTTATTACACAGATACTTATGACATAAATCAATCAGTGTCATTTAGTGTCATTATATACAAATGCATTCCAGAGAGCCATGCAATATCATACTAATTCATATATTTAATGTGCTTTAGGTGGTTTCTAACTGGATCAAGTGTCTGATCAAACATACACACATAAGCTACTGAGCCTGAAGAGATTTTACTGTGAGATTTTACATTGGTTTTACAGTCTGACGCCACAGAAGAACCTTGGAAATATTCACTTGTTCACATACTTAGAATACATGTGATATGAAAAACAATAAACCACTTTAGAATAATAGTTCAAGACATGCAGAAAAATCAAGCAGAATAACGTAGATATCGTCATACTTTACCAACTGACCAACAGACGCAAACAGACAAAGTGCAGAAATAAAACCAGGTGTATATTATATGAAAAAACCGCTACGTAAAAACCTTCTGTGAGTTTTGGTGTTTGTATGTGCTGCTGAAGTGGAGAAACAAACTCATTTTTGAGAAAACAACCTTTAAAATATATGTATTGTGTTGGTATTGTAATTAGCATTTACAGATGCAAATACATAAAGTGCAAAAATAAAATCAGGCGAATGATATATGAACAAAGCCCTCAATAAATATCTTCAGAATATAGAGGAATAAAACTGTCAATTTTGGTGTATGTAAGTGCTGCTGAAGTGGAGAAAAACTAGAATTGAAATTTATAGATGCAAATAGATAAAGTGCAATAAAACAAACTTAAATGTGTATTTCGGATGTTTTTTCCCCACTGGTCTGAAAGACATGTTATGAAATAGACCAAATTTGAGCAGTGCATGAAAATGTCCTTAAGTATATACAACTCAGTTTGAGCTCAAGTGTATTTTTCACTCTTAAGATGCTATAATAACCTCAGCGAGTGACAAAAAAAGAAATCACTTTTTTATTATTTTTGTCCACATCTCACTTCGTTATTGTTCAGAGACTAATGGAGCTTTAATAAGGCCTGTAATCAGCAGCACTTTTCTGAGCGAGCAGGTATACATGAGTGTGTGTGTGTGTGTGTGCGCTCATAAGTTTCCACCTGCTGCCATGTGACTGATTTCTGCAGACGCCCGTGCACTGGATCCAGACTCACGCGGCACACGGATCGAGAAACGAGACGCTGCACAGAGAGAGAGAGAGAGAGAGAGAGAGAGAGAGAGAGAGAGAGAGAGAGACAGAGAGAGGGGCAGATAAACATATATACGTATAATACGTATAATAATACAGTAATAAATTATCATTCAAATATATAACTCACAAAACAATTAATCAAATAAACAAATGACAAAATTACACTATTTTTTTTAACATTTTTAAAGAAAATGTAAGCAGCACTTGCCTGTGCAAAAGTCACTGCCACAATGCCAGGGTGTTGATATGGTCTTCTAGGTTGTTAGCAACCACCTGGCAACCACACAGAAGACCTTGGAAACACATACCAACCAACTAGAAGACCTTAGCAACCTCTTGGCAACCCCCTAAATGACCTTGAGTGATATGGTGGTTGCCGGTTATTTTCTAAGGTCTTTTAGCTGGTTGCTAGGGTGTTCTGGGCAGGGTTGCAAATGGACAGAAATTTTCCAGAAATTGTAATTGCAGTAAAATTTCCCAAAAATATCAAAAAGTTTCCAAAAAACTGGAAAGTTTTCAAGAATTCCAGAAGTTTCTGGAAATTTACCAGAAAATGTCCAACCCTTTGCAAACCTAGCTCTGGGTGGTTGCCAGGAGGTTGTGTCTTCTGGGGTGTTGCTATGTGGTTGCCAGTAGGTTGCTACAGTGTTCTGGGTGGTTGTTTCTTCTGAGGTGTTGCTATGTGTTTGCCTGGGAGTTGCTAAGGTGTTCTGGGTGGTTGCCAGGAGGTTGTTTCTTCTGAGGTGTTGCTATGTGGTTGCCTGGGAGTTGCTAAGGTGTTCTGAGTGGTTGCCAGGAGTTTGTGTCTTCTGGGGTGTTGCTATGTGGTTGTCTGGGGGTTGCTAAGGTGTTCTGAATGGTTGCCAGGAGTTTGTGTCTTCTGAGGTGTTGCTATGTGGTTGTCTGGGGGTTGCTAAGGTGTTCTGAGTGGTTGCCAGGAGTTTGTGTCTTCTGGGGTGTTGCTATGTGGTTGCCAGGAGGTTGCTAAGGTGTTCTGGGTGGTTGTTTCTTCTGAGGTGTTGCTATGTGGTTGCCTGGGAGTTGCTAAGGTGTTCTGGGTGGTTGCCAGGAGGTTGTTTCTTCTGAGGTGTCGCTATGTGGTTGTCTGGGGGTTGCTAAGGTGTTCTGGGTGGTTGCCAGGAGGTTGTGACTTCTGGGCTGTTGCTATGTGGTTGCCAGGAGGTTGCTACGGTGTTCTGGGTGGTTGTTTCTTCTGAGGTGTTGCTATGTGGTTGCCTGGGAGTTGCTAAGGTGTTCTGGGTGGTTGCCAGGAGGTTGTTTCTTCTGAGGTGTTGCTATGTGGTTGCCTGGGGGTTGCTAAGGTGTTCTGGGTGGTTTCCAGAAGGTTGTTTCTTCTGAGGTGTTGCTATGTGGTTGCCTGGGGGTTGCTAAGGTGTTCTGGGTGGTTTCCAGAAGGTTGTTTCTTCTGGGGTGTTGCTATGTGTTTGCCTGGGGGTTGCTACGGTGTTTTGGGTGGTTTCCAAAAGGTTGTTTCTTCTGGGGTGTTGCTATGTGGTTGCCAGGGGGTTGTTAGGGTGTTCTGGGTGGTTGAAAGAAGGTTGTTTCTTCTGTGGTGTTGCTATGTAGTTGCCAGAGGGTTGCTAAGGTGTTCTGGGTGGTTTCCAGAAGGTTGTTTCTTCTGGGGAGTTGCTATGTGGTTGCCTGGGGGTTGTTAGGGTGTTCACGGGTGGTTGAAAGAAAGGTAGTTTCTTCTGGGAGGTGTTGCTATGTGGTTGCTAGAGGGGTTGTTAGGGTGTTCTGGGTGGATTGAAAGAAGCTGTTGTTTCTTCTGTGGTGTTGCTATGTAGTTGCCAGAGGGTTGCTAAGGTGTTCTGGGTGGTTTCCAGAAGGTTGTTTCTTCTGGGGAGTTGCTATGTGGTTGCCTGGGGGTTGTTAGGGTGTTCTGGGTGGTTGAAAGAAGGTAGTTTCTTCTGGGGTGTTGCTATGTGGTTGCCAGAGGGTTGCTAAGGTGTTCTGGGTGGTTTCCAGAAGGTTGTTTCTTCTGGGGTGTTGCTATGTGGTTGCCAGGGGGTTGTTAGGGTGTTCTGGGTGGTTGACAGAAGGTTGTTTCTTCTGTGGTGTTGCTATGTAGTTGCCAGAGGGTTGCTAAGGTGTTCTGGGTGGTTTCCAGAAGGTTGTTTCTTCTGGGGAGTTGCTATGTGGTTGCCTGGGGGTTGTTAGGGTGTTCTGGGTGGTTGACAGAAGGTTATTTCTTCTGGGGTGTTGCTATGTGGTTGTCTGGGGGTTGCTAAATTGTTCTGGGTGGTTGCTAGAGTGTTTTGCATAGTTGCTTTGCGTTTTCTTCCTGTCTGATGTGAAATGCATCTCTGATCTTCTGGGCTGTAGAAGTGTCTCGGGTTCCTCCTTCATTGTGTGTCTGTGGGAGTATCCAGCAAGTGAAATGCTCCATCTGATCCCTCAGTAAAGTCCTCAACAACACTCACAATTCACGCACAAACACACGTTGAACCAACATGAATATATGGATATAAAAACACTCAGCTGAGTCTCATGATCTTTTATTATATTCTGTACATATGTAACCTCATACATCACATTAACATCAGGCACAACTTAATCAGAAGCTCATCTGCGAATCGATTTGTTTCACTTTCACGCCACAAAATCTATTATAAGTCATAGCGGCGTCTGTTCCTCATGACCTACAAGTTCATAACAAACACTCCTGCATTGCTTTTATGGGAAAAAGGAAAGTTGTATATTTTTGATGGTCAAACGACTCATTTTAAACGAGCAGTACAGAGAACTCTAATAATTCAACCATTTCCCATCAGTCAATCTGTTCACATGTATCTGTTTTTGATGTACTCGCGGTACATGAGCACGTCCTCCTGACACAGGGTCCTGACCCAACCACGACCCGTCTGAACGTGACACTCGAACACCTCACGGCTCTGGACGTCCACCTCCGGAGCCAAAACCTCGTAGATGCTGTCCGACGGGAACAGAGACACCGGAGCGCTGCCAGGGAAAACACAGGAGATAAAAAAACACAGAGATTAAATTACAAATATTATAAAAATATTATAATATTAAACTATTTAATTCAACTTTTTCCATTTAAAATAGATGTATGAATAATTTAAAATGATTTAATTCTAATGACTGACTATTAAATAAAACTACTTTTTAAAAAACATGTACGAAATTACATTAAAACATTTAAACATACTATAATTTAAAATGATTGCATTAATTAAATATTAAATAAAATATTTTAAATTAAACAAATATGTAAACAAATTCTAATTTAATATTTTTTAAAATGTCTGAAACTTAAAATATAATTGAGTATTATATATTTTTTATTTTTGAATTATTAATTTAGATTAAAAATGTTTCAAAATACTAAAATAAAAAAATTATTTAATACTAATAATTGAATATTAAATAAAGCTTTTTTAAAAATTTTTAAAGAGATATGCATGAATTTAGATTCAAAATATAAAAAATAACAATATAAAATTATTATAAATTGAGCATTAAATATTTTTTGAAAGAGAATATGCATGAATATATATAAATGGTGCTATAAATATGTTGTGTATTGAGCAAAATGAGCAAAAGTTACAGTGATACTTTACTTAAATACATTAACAATAAATACTCTTTTTCTAATAAATTCATTCAAAAGTAAATGCTGATGAAAATGATGCTTTTGGCAAATTTGGGTACATTTACATTTACTTAAATTATTATTAATGTACATTGTTTCTTTAAAAATAAATAGATAAACAAATTTAAATGTTAAAAATATTAAAAAATGTTTAACATGTATCTTAAACAACAACGTAATCTCTTGCCCAGACTTCACACTCATCCAATCTAAAATAAGAAGAAAGAGACTAAATGAATTTTAAAGTGACTTATTCTCTCATGAAATGCAAGAGCAGTGACAATAAAACTTAAATGAATGTAAATGAAGCAGTAAGTCATGAATCATGACTCACGCTCTTTCTTTTCTAAAGACAGGTCAGATATTACATATTCAGATAAGGCACATGTAGACAGACATTAGTCACGCTCTATATTTGATGTTTCTATTGCTGCACGACTATTAGAATTAATTCTTGCCTAATCGCGAGCTGCTATTATGATCGATCGTCTCATCGCTTATTCATGACAGCTTTGCTTTGGATCTCAAATCCTACAATTGACTGCAATTACAAGTAGAGAGTTAGTTTTGCTGGAGCTAAATATGCATGAACTCTTCTGACCCCAGATGGACGGATGGATGTGAACCGGCACGTATGTGATGGTAAATGAAGAAAATGACGTCTGTGACGGACTCAGAGCTGCTTTCTGATGCACGGTACGAGCTCAAACGCTACAGGAAACAGTTTCACTCCAGGCAACAGAAACAACTGTGGAATTATTATAAAGTTAATAATTAACTTCACACCATAATCATGTAAATTTGGGTTGGGTGTAAATTTAAAATTAGAAAACAAAACCGGATTATCACTTAATATGAGGTCATTTAATAACAATAATAATAATAATAATAATAATAATAAAAATACAATTTGTGAAAGTTGATTTAAGTAATTAGCACTCTTTATAAAGATGTTATTTAAATATAATGGTGCAAAACATTTAATTTATTCTAAACAAAATAAACTAAAAAACATACAATTTAAAATTAGAAAACAAAAACTGGATTTGAAAAGTATTTAGTGCTGTCAAACGAATAATCGCGATTAATCACATCCAAAATAAACGTTTTTGTTTACATTATATATGTGTGTACTGTGTATATTTATTATGTATATATAAATACACACACATATGTATATATTTAAGAAAAATGTTTATATATTAAATATATTTATATATAATATAAATTATATGAATATAAATATATACATGTAAATATAAATATAAATAAAAATGTAAATTTTATTTTGGATGCGATTAATCACAATGAATCATTTGACAGCTCTAAGTGATATATTATTATTATTAAAAACAGAAATAATAATAATACATAAATAAGCAAAGCTTGATTAAGTCCTTAGCACTCTGTATGGGTATTAATTAAATATAATGCTGCTAAACATATTTAATTAAATTTATTCTAAATAGAAATAAACAAAAAATAAATATATAAAATTAGAAAACAAAAACTTGTGTTTAAGTTTTAAAAATATCACTCTAATATGAGGTGTTATATTAATAATAATTATAACAATAAATAAATAAATTTAAGTCATTTGCATTCTTTGTATGGCTGAATTAATCACAATTAAAATGGAAATGTGAAACACTAATGACACACATTATGTTAATTAAATATAAGGGTGCTAAACATTTAATTTAATTTATTCATTAAAAAAAGGTGTGTGTGTGTATGTATATATATATATATATATATATATACACACCTGTATATATATATATATATATATATATATATATATATAATTATAATATTTTATTTTTCTCAAATGATCAGATTGTCTTATTTAAATGACAACTGGACTTTTCTATCAGTTTGTCTGTTTTTTTTCACTCATGCTGCTGAAGAGTTTGATTTCATCCGTCCGTCTGATTCAGTTTCCTTCATCTTATTATCTGACCGAAAGACACATCTAGATGTGACACTTCCTGCTTCCTGAGGAAGTTACAGCAGCGAGTGTCCATTCGGCTCTCACACACACTCAGATAGGAAGCATTACATTATCAGACGTGTGTGTGTGTGTGTGTGAGAGATGTGCCTCATCCAAACATTGTTCATCTTAAACGTTCAGTCACGTCCTGTGAAGCCTGGATATATACAGCACATTCATAAAGCATTATAAACTTTCATAAAGCCTTGTGTGTGAAAACCAAAGCCACAGGCGTCATTCATCAACACCTTTCACTGTAAATCATCTGTAAAACAACCATTATGAGGAATTATACATTATAAATACCACAATGATATATAAACTGAAAACATTCATTAATATTTGATTCATTTCCAACAGCTGCTTCTCATCATAATATAAGGGAGTAGGTTTGATTTTGGCATTGGTGGACATATACCAGCAGACAACATTACTGCTAGGGACAATTTAGTAATGACTGATAGTGTAGTGTCTCTAAACTCTACGCCTTTGAAAATCAAAACAAGCGATGTCTTACTTTGGAAACTATAGTTCTCCTTAAATATGAAGAGCTCAAACAACAGATTAATGAAATGCACCAAATTGCACAAAAAGCTTATGGATGTAATTATAAGTCAGACATTGAAGTTTGTTGCTGTTTTTGTCTCTTCTGAGGAAGATTAATTCAACATTCTTTTGAATAGACTAGAAAATTATGTTAGCATTAGAGGAAGTGCATTGGCATGGTTCAAATTGTACTTATCTGACCGCCATCAATTTGTGGCAGTGAATGAAGAGGTATCATACCAATCACAACTGCAGTATGGAGTACCTCAGGGCTCAGTACTAGGACCGTTACTTTTCACGCTTTACATATTACCCTTGGGAGATATTATTAGGAAATATGGTGTTAGCTTTTACTCTTCTGATGATGATACTCAGCTCAATATTTCTAAACATACCAATTTACAAAACTCACAGACTGCATAATTGATCTAAAAAAACTGGACGACTAGTAATTTCTTACTGTTAAATTCTGAAAAAAGAGGTGTTAATTATAGGACCAAAAACCTCTGCATGTAATGACCTAGAACACTGTCACACACACACACACACACACACACATACATACATACATATGCATGCATGCACGCACGCACACACATACATGCATACATACACACACACGTCCAGTGCAGGCATGACCTTTATAATCATGTGTAAGTTGACACCTATCAAACAGGCCACGCTCCAAACAAGCCAATTAAACACAAGATCTCTTCTAAACTCCGCCCACAACTGTGTCCCGCCTTCAGGGACCAATGAGGCGTCAGCGTAAACACAACACAAACAGAGTGAAGAGCGCAAATGTCAAAACAAGAACAAAACAAAAGCATGTTTTCAATACCAGCATCAATGTAGTGTGAAAAACAACGTTACATAACGTCAGGAAACACACCTGCTGCACGCATGTTCTCACACAAACACACACACACACACACACACACACACACGAGCACTAAGTATGAACATACACACACACGAGCACTAAGTATGAACATACACACACACACACACACACACACACACACACA
>JAFVLL020022043.1:24150-36132 GCA_021397915.2 Tor tambroides
AAATTGAGGTCTCCACGGGTAAACAAGCTTATAAATCACACAGAATGAAGTTTTTTGAAAATGTAAAAATGCAGAAAATTTCCTGTAAGGGGTAGGGTTAGGTGTAGGGTTGGTGTTAGGTGATAGAAAATACGGTCTGTACAGCAGAAAAACCATTACGCCTATGAGAGTCCCCACAAGGGGTACAGACATATATGTGTGTGTGTGTGTGTGTGTGTGTGTGTGTGAGAGTGAGTGTGTGTGTGTGTGTGTGTGTGTGAGAGTGTGTGTGTGAGTGCGTGTGTGAGAGTGTACTTGTTTTTTCTATCCCGGTGGGGACTTAGACCTGAATATTAATATCCTCGTGGGGACTTGTGTCACGGTGGGGACCTAAATTGAAGTCCCCACGAGTAAACAAGCTTATAAATCACACAGAATGAAGTTTTTTGAAAATGTAAAAATGCAGATAATTTTCCTGTAAGGGGTAGGTTTAGGTGTAGGGTTGGTGTAGGACGATAGAAAATACGGTCTCTACAGCAGAACAATGTTACGCCTATGAGAGTCCCCACGAGGATAGCAGAACAAGTGTGTGTGTGTGTGTGTGTGCGTGAGTGTGTGCGAGTGCGTGTGTGAGAGAGTGTGTGCGTGCGCGTGTGCATGCGTGTGTGTGTGTGTGCGTGTCGAGCCGCTGATGGAAGTAATTTGACTCAGACGGCTTCAGGGATTCTCTGGAGAAAGAGACGGTGTGTGGAGAACAGCGTGAGACGACTGAACACAGCTTTCTGAGAAACACTGAGAGAAGAAGTTCACAGAGTAACTACAACTAAACCAGAAAAAAACATTTGTGTTGCTTGAAATAAATGTTAACTGAAACATTAAAAAAGTAAACGTATTTCATTTCACCTCGTTAACTTAAATTAAAACTACAAAACACATTTTTGTTACTTGAAATAATGTTAAGAGAAATCAAATAAAACACCAGAAATGTAAACATATTTTTATTTCAGCTCATTAATTAAATTTAAAGCCATAAAACACATTTTTGTTACTTGAAATAACTTAGACATTAACTGAAATCAAGTAAAACATGAAAAACATTTTATTTCAGCTTAATAAAATTATTTATATACTATTGTTGTTTTTATTAATATTTTGATTTAGTTTTATTTTTATATTTATATTTTCTTGCTAAATATTACTATTTGTGTTTAATTTATTGTTATTTCAGTTTTTGCTTTTATTTATTTCCAGTTAGTAGATTTAGTGCTTCATCTTAAACTTATTCCAGTTTAAATTTTTAGTTTAAGGTTTTCATCTAATATTTATATTAAATTTTTCCCTCTTTTCTTAATTAACAAAAATATTTTAAATGGTTTTATTTTTATGATTTCATTTTATTTTTTTAATTTTTACTTAAAGTAAATTTTTTAATATGATTATTTGGGTTTAATTTATGTTTTATTTCAGTTTTTGCTTTTCTTTATTTCCAGTTTAGTAATTTTAGTGCTTTATCTTAAACTTAAAAAAAAAAAAATTCTGGGTTTAAATTCCATTTTAAGTTTTTCATTTAATACTTATATTTTTTTAATTGAAAAAATGTTTTATTTATATATATATATATATATATATATATAATTTTTATTATTATTATTTTTATTTTTTTTTAAAGTTAACAATAATAACCTTAACTCAAATTTGAATGTTGGACATGCAGCAAACTTATTAGTTTTGGTAAACCACTGTGAACAGTTCCAGTTTTTAATTTCTGCAACGATTCATCATAGAGTCTCAGCGAATGATTATAAAGGACCAGGAGAGATGACTGAATTTGTTCTGAAAATATACAGATAACACAGTATAATGTGTGCAAAGATACATAAAGACTGGCATTTCCAAGACAGAAACACATCTGTGAGCAACGGGAACATAAAGGCTGTTCAGAGGGTGAAGAATAAGACACACGTGAGGTCTTGACCGTCTCAAACATGTCTTAAATGTCAGTGTAAGACATTCCTGACCAATGAGGTCAAATCCCATGATTCCCATTCATCATGACTGAAAGAGAACCACGTGACATGAGCTGTGTGTGCAATATGAGTCTCAGTTCTGGATACTTTTCTGAGTTTTCTATAAATTGTATTTAAATTTTACAGAAATATATATTTTTATCCATCAAGGGCACATTAAATTGATCAAAAGAGCCAGTAAAGACAATGTAACATATGCTGTTCTTTTGAACTTTGTTCATCTGTGAATCATGAAAAATAAAATGCATCACAGTTTCCACAAAAATATTGTGCAGCACAACTGTTTTCAACATTGATAATAATCAGAAATGTTTCTTGAGCAGCAAATCAGCATATTAGAATGATTTCTGAAGATCATGTGACACTGAAGACTGCAGTAATGATGCTGAAAATTCAGCTGCGCATCACAGAAATAAATTACAGTTTAATATAGATTCATGTAGAAGACAGCTATTTTAAATTGTAATAATATTTCACAATTTTTACAGTATTTTTGATCTGACCTGTGGTATATGAGGATGTCTTCATCCGGCGGGTTGGCCAGCAGGTTCAGGCCATATGTCTCTCTCACAGGCGGCAGACGCTGCTGAGGCTGATCCTATAAGGTCACACAGGTCAAAGGGTCAGTGAGGTCAAAGGTCACACTCAGATGGCAGACAGAGTTCAGCATATTAGAATGATTTCTGAAGGATCATGTGACACTGAAGACTAGAGCAATGATGCTGAAAATTCAGATTTGATCACAGAAATAAATTAGAGTTTATCAGATATTCACATAGAAAACAGTTATTTTAAATCATAATAATATTTCACAATTTTTACAGTATTTTTGATCAAATAAACGCAGCCTTGGTGAGCAGAAGAGACTTCAACAATCTTATTGTAGAATCTTAAAGGTTATTGTATAAAGGAAAGTATATTGTTCTTGCTGTATGTGTTTTAAAGCAGAATAAAGCTGTTTAAGGGTCCGTCCAAACACATCAAACACTGAGAAGTGAACTGAAGGGTCTCCCTTCACTAACGAGCCGCTGTTGCGTAACGACTGACGGTTTGACGGGTGTTTCCCTCCGGCGGCCACGCGTTCGCTGTTTTACTCGTATACATACTGATTAAACTCAAGACGTGACTAATGCGACGTTTCACGCGCACCAGTGTAATTACAGTGTCACAGGTAATGAGGTTTTCACGTTTAAATATTTCATCAGCCGCGGTCGTTGAGTTTATCCCGGCGTTTACACGTGACGTGCGAAGCCTTACATGTGAGCCGTATGAGAAATGAAGCTCCGCTCGAGAATAACATGAGTGAAAAATGAACGTGACAGAACAAAAACACTCAACAGATGCAATGCAATGCAAGTCACTTCAGGATAAAATGTGACCCTGGAGCACAAAAGCAGTCTTAAGTCGCTGGGGTATATTTGTAGCAATAGCCAAAAATACATTGCATGGGTCAAAATGATCCATTTTTCTTTTATGCCAAAAATCATTAGGATCTTAAGTAAAGATCATGTTCCATGAAAATATTTTGTAAGTTTCCTACCGTAAATATATCAAAACTTCATTTTTGATTAGTAATATGCATTGCTAAGAACTTCATTTGAACAACTTTAAAGGAGATTTTCTCAATATTAAGATTTTTTTGCACCCTCAGATTCCAGATTTTCAAATAGTTGCATCTCGGTCAAATATTGTCCAAACCATACATCAATGAAAAGCTATTTATTCAGCTTTCAGGTGATGTAGAAATCTCAGTTTTGAAAAATTGACAATTATGACTGGTTTTGTGGTCCATGGTCACAAATATCTGCCATGTTTGTAAATGCCAATGTAGATGTTTATGATTTTATCATCAAGAAATTGGGATATAATTCAGGTCAGATTAATACTCAAGACTGTCCCGGTCAATGCGATAGAAATGTTTTTGAAAACATGTTTTTCAAAGAAAAAAAAAAAACACTTTTAGAGTAACTTTTTTTTTTTTTAGAGTAATTTGATGGTGACATGAGCAAACAGTGCCTAATTGTGTTAAAGCTTCAGCTTAACCTCACAGAAACATATCCAGGTCACATTTACAAAGGAAAGGAAAGGATTAAAAAAATAAATTAATAAATAAAAATAAAAAGATTTTATTCAAAAAGAAAAGCCAAAAGAAGAAAAAGGATGAAAAGGGAAAAAAATAACAATAGAAAGATTTTTCCAAAAAGAAAAAAATAAAGAAATGAAAAAGAAAACAAATATAAAGGAAAAGGGATTTTTTTTTGTCCCCGATAAATAAAAAAGAGGGGAGGGGGTTTAAAAAAAAAACATAGGAAAACATTTAAAATGTAAAAAAAAAAAAGGAAAAATGGCAAAAAACAATAAAAAAAAAATAAAAACTGGTTTTCTCAAAAAAAAAAGAAAAAAAAAAAGAAAAAAATATTAAAAGGGCTAACCATCAGTTCTGCTGGCTGCATGTCATGTTCACGTGTCACAGCTGTTTACAGATATTTACTATAGATTTTAGTGCAGTAAACCTTGACTGAATACACGCTTCTGTTCTCCTGACATCTAACAAATCACACAACACTGCCTGCATCCACTCACATCAACACGTGCTTGTGTGTGTGTGTGTGCTTGTGTGTGTGTGCTTGTGTGTGCGTGTGTGTGCTTGTGTGTGTGTGAGTGAGTGTGTGTGTGTGTGTGCGTGTGTGTGTGCGCTTGTGTGCGTGTGTGTGTGTGCGTGTGTGTGTGTGTGCTTGTGTGTGTGCGTGTGTGTGTGTGTGCTTGTGTGTGTGTGCTTGTGTGTGTGCGTGTGTGTGTGTGCTTGTGTGTGTGTGTGCGTGTGTGTGTGCGTGTGTGTGCGTGTGTGTGCTTGTGTGTCCTGCCATGGCAACAGGTCAGTGTGACTGTGACAAACAATCAGAGGACTGAACCAGATCTGTGTGACGCTTTCATTCAGAATCATTAATATCTCCATCCTTCCATCACCTTCCTAATTTCATCCACTCGCAAACACCAACATCATTTATATATATTTATTCATACATTAATGCTCATGAATAATGATTAATGAATAATCACATCACAAGTAAACTATATACAGCAAAAAAAAAAAAAAGGAAAAGATTATATTACCAAGTATTTTTGTCTTGTTTTCCAGTACAAACATCTAATCATTCTTAAATCAAGACTGACTTGAGTTGCAAAATAAGACAGTCTTTTTTTCTGCGGAAAATTAAGCAAAATTAAGTGAGCATTCACTTAAAACGAGAAAAATATCTGTCTATGGGGTAAGAAAATAATTGTTGTTTTTTTTTGTTGCAATTAATAAGACATGCTTTTTGATTACTAACATTTAATTTAACCATGAAATGGAATCCATAAAACTTAAAAATGAAAAGGAAAAAGGAAAAGATAAAACACTTTTAGGGCACTAAAAATGATCAAAATGAGCAGCTCGAGTTTATTTTTTGATCATTTCAGTTTGACCTGAACAATTTCAGCAGCACATTTTCACTCAATTTACAATGAAATGATCCTTTTTGATGCAAGAAAGAGAAGACAAAAGGAGAAGAGAAGAGAAGGGTCTGTATTCATGTTATTCATTAAAGTCCCAAGCGTCCACTCATTCATTCATCTCTCATCCATTAAAATCTGTCCGTTCTTCCCTCAATCCCTCCTTCAGTGTCTCTCAAGGTAAATAAACCCAAACGGCCTTGTCGGCATGGCAACATGACAGAAACCTTGAGTCACACATGCGGGGCGAGAGACAGAGAGAGAAAGAGAGAGAGAGAGAGAGAGA
This sequence comes from Tor tambroides, assembly GCA_021397915.2. Lineage (NCBI taxonomy): Eukaryota > Metazoa > Chordata > Actinopteri > Cypriniformes > Cyprinidae > Tor > Tor tambroides. Next base: position 29,938 of record JAFVLL020022043.1, read on the forward strand.
GCTGCTGAACCCATGAGAAACATGCACAAATGAAATAAAAAAATATACATAAAATAAATCTAAAAATATAAATAAAATGTATACACATAACAAAACAAAAAAATAATATATATAAATGTTTAATATGTACATTTTTCCATTGCATTTACAATATATTGTTCATTCAGCTACCAAATGCATTGGAAAACTGCGAACTGTGAAACACAAACAAATTACACACACACACATACACATATATATGAAAATAATATCAATATAATATTTTTAATGTTGCATTTGTTTATTCAACTGATGAACGCATCAGAAACTGCCAAATGTGAAATGTGCAATAAATAAAATAAATCTAAAAATATATACATAACAAAAAAAAAATACATGCATATTTTTTAATGTTGCATTTATGTTGTTCATTCACCTGCTGAATGCATTAGAAATGACCAAATGTAAAACATGCAAAAAAAAAAATAAAAAAAAAAAATAAGTGAAATAAAAAAATAATAATAATAATTTCTCTCTCTCTCTATATATATATTATTGTTGCATTTAGGTTATCCATTCATGCCAAGATCCATTAATTTATTGCTACTTCATTTAAGTCATTTAATGTTCTTAAACATGCAAAAAAAAACATTAATATTTAATGCAATCTGTTCGACTAAAGCAAAAGATTCACAACAGTAAAACGAGATTTTGATGACATTTGCAATCAATAAATACTGTTTGTTGTTCTCTATACATTGCATTATGAGCAACATTGTGTCCGTTAAAGTTATTTGTACACCCCAAATTAGAAAGAAATAAAGGTGTGAAAAGAGTCATTATCAATGAGACACACTGATGCATACAACAGGGTTTCCTCAGGTAACGTTTCTCCAGAATATAACCCCATTACAGCATTATCAGAATCTCACTGGAGATCTTAATAAAGCAGGGATCAGGTGTATTGTTGAGCGAGACAGATCCAGACTCACACAGAGCCAGAAAACAGCCTTCAACAACACATGAAAACTTACAGAGAGAAACACTGAGACAGAGAAACACAATATTATACAAAACTAAATATGTATGTGTGTGTGTGTGTGTGTGTGTGTGAAAATTATCATCATTTATATAATTTTTAAATTATATTTATCCTAATATAAAAATAAATTATGTGAACAAATAATTAATAATAATAAATAAATTAACTGTTAATATAATTAATGTAGCAAATGTATTAATTATTATTTATATTAATATCCCAATTCCAAAATATGAATATTCAAAGTAGCCACACTGTCAGCGCATTACTGTTTAAAATTAATTAAATGTTTAACATTGTTAAATTTCTTTATGGCAGTTAGCACACATTCATTCAGCTATTTTAAACACTGAAATAACGCACACAAGCAATACTGCTCTTACGAAAAATAGCCATGGATTTACAACAAATAAAACTAGGGATGCATCGATCCGATACTCAGTATCGGTATCGGCTTTCGTATTATAATACTTTTGAGCAATGAAGGATTATTAATAGTTTTTCTTTTTCTATCCTATCTATCATATGTTTCTACCTTCCTTACTGTGCTATACATTTAAAAGAAATGTCTTTTAAATTTATAGTATACAGTGCCGTGAAAAAGTTTTTGCCCCCTTCTTGTTTTTTTTATTTTTTGCATATTTGTCTCACTTAAAAGATTCAGATCAAACAAATTTTAATATTACACAAAGATAACCCGAGTAAATACAAAATGCAGTTTTGAAATAATGATTTAATTTATTAAGGGAAAAAAGCTGTCCAAACCTGCCTGGCACTACGTGAAAAAGTAATTGCCCCCTAAATCTAATAACTGGTTGTGCCACCCTTTGCAGCAACAACTGCAATCAAGCATTTGCGATAACTGGCAATGAGTCTTTCACATCGCTGTGGAGGAATTTTGGTCCACTCTTCTTTGCAGAATTGTTTTAATTCAACCACATTCGAGGGTTGAGCATGATTAATGTCATGCCACAGCATCTCAATCGGATTTAAGTCCAAACTTTGACTTGGCCACTCCAAAACCTTAATTTTGTTTTTCTTGAGCCATTCAGAGGTGGACTAGCTGGTAAGTCTGGGATCATTGTCCTGCTGCATAAGCCAAGTGCGCTTGAGCTTGAGGCCACAAACTGATGGCTTGACATTCTCCTTCAGGATTTTCTGATAGAGTGCAGAATTCATGGTTCTATCAATTATGGCAAGTCGTCCAGGTCCTGAAGCTGCACAGCAGCCCCAGACCATCACACTACCACCACCATGTTTGTTTGTTGGTATGATGTTCTTTTTATGAAATGCTGTGTTGGTTTTATACCAGATGTAACGGGACACGCACCTTCCAAAAAGTTCAATTTTTGTTGCATCAGTCCACAGAATATTTGCCCAAAAGTCTTGGGGATAATCAAGATATTTTTTGGCAAATGTGAGATGAGTCTTTGTTTTCTTTTTGGTCAGCAGTGGCTTTTGCCTCGGAACTCTCCCATGGATGCCGTTTTTGCCCAGTCTCTTTCTTATTGTTGAATCATGAACACTGACCTTAATTGAGGCGAGTGAGGCCTGCAGTTCTTTAGATGTTGTTCTGGGTTCTTTTATGACCTCCTGGATGAGTCGTCGTTGCGCTCTTGGAGTAATTTTGGTAGGCCGGCCATTCCTGGGAAGGTTCACCACTGTTACAGGTTTTCTCCATTTGTGGATAATGGCTCTGACTGTGGTTCGCTGGAGTACCAAAGCCTTAGAAATGGCTTTATAACCCTTTCCAGACTGATACATTTCAACTATTTTGTTTCTCATCTGTTCTTGAATTTCTTTAGATTGCTGCATGATGTGTTGCTCTTAAAGCATGCTTCACTTTGTCAGACAGGTTCTATTTAAGTGATTTCTTGATTCAACAGGTCTGGCAGTAATCAAGCCTGGGTTTGGCTAGTAAAATATAACACAGCTTTCTAAAATAATGTGGTTAATCACAGTTCTTTCATGATTTAACAGGAGGGGGCAATTAATTTTTCACGTAGGGCCAGGTAGATTTGGACAGCTTTTTTTCTCCTAATAAATGAAATCATCATTTAAAAACTGCATTTTGTATTTACTTGCATTATCTTTGTGTAATTTGTTTGATGATCTGAATCTATTAAGTGTGACAAATATGCAAAAAATTAAAAAAACAGGAAGGGGGCAAAAACCTTTTCATGGCACTGTATATTTAGTTTTAGTTAACTATAACCCTGTTAACAGCACTATAGCTACACTAACTACAGTTTGAAACTACTAGCTTACTTCTTTTTGAATGCTATGCAGTATATACTATGTTACTATGTATCAGGGCTGTGCGATTTGGGGAAAATATCTAATTGCGATTGTTTTTGACAGATATTGCGATTGCAATTTGATTTGCGATTTTAATTTTGCAAAGTCAAGCTTCAGCTCAATATTGTCAATAGTGTGCAGCACAGTATGAGTATCGTTACCCTGCTGAAAAAAACAATAGAAACCATCACAGAAATTCTTATGGCTTTCATTAAAACCATTACATAATTCATGCGTTTTGGGCATTATTCCCGTGGGAATTACTGTTGTTCTATTGGTTCCCATCTGCCAGATTACATCCCAACAACAGAATCCATATCAGTAGACACTATTATAGTTTACATTAAAACCAATACAATTTCCCATTATAACCCTTAAATCCATTAAATTTACTATTGTGATTTGGGAGGGGTTCTATTGTTTTTTTTTCAGCAGGGAAGATAATAATGGTATTACTACTTTTACAGAATTTACTTAATTACTGAATTTCACAGGAAAGATTTGTTTATTTTGTGCAAATAAAGAACTGTATTACTTTAGTCAATTAAAGTATTACATAGGTTACACAGGCTGATTTATTGATTTAAGTATTTGGTATTTTAAGAACAAGTGGAAAATGTGCTGAATGTTTAATTTCATCCAAGTGAAATTAGCAAAGCAGTTAGACTGAATTTACATTTGTAAATGAGTATGAGATGAGAAGAGAGAGTATGAGATGCATTCAGAGAGACAGGGTGTGTTTGCGGTCTTCTGAATTGGGAATAGCGAACCTGCATTATAAACTTATTTCAAATTCTGTTGGGGAGATAAAATGTGTGAGATAACGTTCACGTACTAATAAAAACATCTAAGAATCTTTTATTCTCCAGTACTGAAAGCAGAACTGATAAGGGAGCTCTTGATATGTGTTGTGACAGCTCTTGCAAATTACCTTTGTTGTTCGGTGTCTGTCATTTCGAAGCCGAAGTGATCTCATATTACGTAAATTTTTCTTTAGTGTTGATTGGCCTAACTATCGATCTGACCCTGTAGACGTCATAATCTCACTCTCTCTCTCACTCTCGCTTTCTGTTTGTTTTTGTTTTTTTTAAAGGGGTCATCGGATGCCCATTTTCCACAAGTTGATATGATTCTTTAGGGTCTTAATGAAATGATCAGCTCTGTTTTCAGCACACTGTTCTGGTCCATGTTGCTTTAAATGCTAATGAGCTCTGCTGACCCGCCCCTCTCTTCCGTGGGGTGATGAGCAGACTTTACACTTCAGCTGCAAAACTGGCTAATTAGCACGTTATTAGGAAAGGCGATTTGCAAAGATTCATAAAAACCCTTATACTCACTTCATCTGTAGATAAAGCTGGATCACGAATTATTCGCGCGAACATAGACGCATTTATGTAGATCGGGGATTGGTGCATTCACTTCAAAGGGACAGTAACATTAATCCTCTGTGTCTTCAGCAGCTCAGATGTCGGGAGTAAATGACGACTGCTATATTCATTATTACATCCAACAACAGAATGCATCAATCGCTTAATTGGAGACTGCACCGGAGTCAGCTCTCAGCTCACTCAGGGCGGGGCTAAGGTATGACGGTCTTGTCAATCAACTCTCGTGGGAGGGGCCTGTACAGAACTACGTCATTTTGACAGGGCTCTCAGAACAGCCTGATCTGATAAAGGGGATTTTTTAAAAAACCACGGGGTGGATTTTTATCATTATAGGATGGATGTGTACACACACTTCCAACACACATTTATGTTCAAACAACTTGGAAACTGAATTTTGCATCTGATGACCCCAGTCATGCATTTGCTCTGGAACAGAGTCATATCGCATCCACATTGCAGGCTTTGCGATTAGAATATCGCAACATCTCAAATCGCAATTGCGATTCGATTTCAATTCATCGCTCAGCCCTACTATGTATATCTATTTATATACTACTTGTTTAAAAATATAATGTAAAACAACATGCATTCAAACACCAGTACACTACACTGTTGCATTGTGGGATACAGCATCTCATCAAATGTGGTCTAGTGCACAAAACATCTGCATACTGTATACTATGTACATACTGTAGAAATAGTAAAAGTAGCATGCTAGTATTCTCTTCCGAAGAGACATACTGATTTTTTTTTTTTTTTTGCATGATAATGTTATAAATGAGAGTTGTGCGTGGCCGCTGTACCTCATGCGCGCGGATGCTGTCGCTCGGCTCGGACAGTTTGATCGGCGTGGAGCGCTGAGACACTGTCCCATCTTCCTCGCGCTCTTCCTCGGAGTCATCCTCAGAGCTGCTGGAGATCTGCTCCTCGCTGGGAGGAGGAGGAGCGCTGGCCGCCGTCTTCCTCTGCAACACCGCCTCCTCCTTACTGGACTTACTGCTGGGAGACCAGCCCAGACCAGACCAGAGAAACCAGATCAGCACATCATCCACAAACTCATAAAACACTCAGAGCCACTCTGAACAAGAAAAACACTGCAGTCAATGGAAACAAATCAACTCTGACCTACTGAACTCTCAGAGCCAGGGTTATATCATTAACTAAAACCATAACAAACACCTTTTACATTAATTATATTAACAATTAATTACATTATTTTCTTATATGACTTTTTAAAAAAAAAAAAAAATTCCCCTTCAGTTTCTATATATATATATATATAAATATATATATAGTGCTGTCTGACATTTTTTATGTAAAATGAGCATTTTTATTAGGCTCCTATGTTAAGTTTCAGTAATTTTACTGTAATGGCAATGTATAGGTCATTTTCAATGCAATTAAAGTGAAACAACTGAACATAAATATAGCAGCCTCATAAAAATGCTAATTTTAGAAGAAAATTTCAGACGGCACTTAGATGCTTTT
>JAFVLL020022044.1:0-36105 GCA_021397915.2 Tor tambroides
TCTTTGAATTCAGCCCTCTGTAGGTTGATAATTTTAATTTCCATCAAATGATGTGGCATCCTTTCATTCCTAACACATTACCCAGTCCATATCAGTATAGATATCCAGCGTGATATTTTTCCCCATTGAGATCTGATGTGTTTTCAAAGTGTTCCTTTAATTTTTTTGAGCAGTGTATAATGCCAATAATAATAATAGTAGTAGTAGTAATAATAATAATAATAATAATAATAATAAATAGTAATAATACTACTACTAATAATAACAATGACAATAATAAAAGTATTAGTAGTAGTATTAAGATCACTGTTATTTACATATATTATTATATTCTAATTATTATTATTATTATTATTATCATTATATTATTATTATTATTATTATTATTATTATTATTATAAAAATAATTTGACAAAATATAAATAGATTAAAGATACTACTACTACTACTGCTACCAATATTAATGACAATAATAGTAGTAGTAGTATTAACATCACTATTATATGCATATATATTCTAATTATTATAAAATTTATTTTACTAAATATAAAAAATATTAAATGTAGTAATAAAAAAATATTAAATGTAGTAATAATAATAATAATAATAATAATAATAATAATATATTTTTATAAAATATGAAACAAATTAAAAATATTAATAAAAAAATAAGTTTTTTAATAAATAGTTATTATATTAAGAATCATACTACTACTACTTATTATAATAATCTTTATTTATAATAAATAAGTTGTTTATTTTTACCTAAATATTAAACCAAATAAGAGTTTAGTTAAAAAAGATATAAAATAAAATATTATTGTCATTGAATTGTAGCGTCAAAAACATTGCACGCTTGTTTAGGCCATTTAAAAACTACAGAAATCTTTCGGATATTTTCGACGTTGTTTAATTCGTAAATTGTCAGTAAAATCGGTGTACGTTTATAGTGAATATCGTTTGTGTCGCTCGGCCCCTCCCTCTCTCAGAGAGCGCTGCGGAGCCGATCCACACGTGTGCATCTCCACCTGAGCCTCACGCAAACACACGGGTTATTTTTGGACGCCGTGTGCCAGAACAGAGTGTCAGCGAGAGAGAGAGAGAAACAAAGAGAGAGTGAATCCTCAGCAGAGATGCGAATAAAGCCAGAGAAATGGAGGCGGCACAATGCTGCTCTCCTGAATAAAGTATCTGCGTCTATAAATAACACGCAGCGCTCTCACACTGTTATTTCACCACATTTTCCCTCCTCATCCTGTAACGCTCATTTGATCATTCGCTTTTCATTTTTCAGCATGTGCTGAAGCGGTTATTTGGAAACTAATCACACGTTTGATGGCTTGGGTGTGTTAATTGATACTCAAACACCTGTTTGGAGATGTTTTTCCATTTTTGGATAGTCCTACAGCTTCTGATTACATGAATATATGTTACATAATACATGAATATGTGTAGGTTATAATAAGTGGGGTTTGTTTAGTGATGTGAAAACCTCAAGCATTGAATCAGGTTGTGCGATTAATCAAAATAAAAGCGTAATTATCAATTCTCAAAGGCTGCGATTTAATTGCATAAATACACAGAGCGTGTTTCATATGGGACTGTGTTCATTTACACGCGTGCAGTTCGTGATTTGTGTTTTCAGTGTCTATTAGTGACTCGTTTCGCAGTAAATGTTGCATTTTCCCAAAAGTGTAATGAGAAGTGCTTATAAACAGACTGTTATCAGTAGGAAAAATATTAGTATTGTAATTTTTCAATTGTGCTATAAAATTCAATTAACATTTTTCGTATGCTTTATTATTTTACAGTAAAATATCACAATAGTATTATATTATTTTGTTTAATATTTGACATTTATTAGACATACTCTTATTTTACTGTGAAATATCACAATATTATATTATATTTATTGTTATTGTTGTAATTTGTCAGTTGTAATGTAAAAAAGTGCTTTTTTTCAGTAAAATCACAGTAGTATTGTTTAATATTTTTATTCTTATTATTTTTGTAATTTTTTAGTTGTACTGTAAAATAAACTTATTATTTTTCCTAAATACTCTTATTTTAAAGCAAAATGTAGTATTATTTTAATATCTTATTTATATTTTCAGTTGTGCTGTAAAATAATTATTAGCATTTTCTTAAATATTCTTTTTTATTACAGTAAAATATTACAATAGTATTATTTAATTTCAAGTGTTAATTTTTTTTATTATTACTATTATTATTTTAGTCATATTTATGTATAACCACAAAAGTTGTTCAGACCTATACACAAGCACTGCAAATCTGCAGCTTCTTTTAAACTGCATTTTATATCGCAATCACAATTTTATCAGAAAAATTGGATTCGTTTTTTATTTATTTTAATTTTTAGATGTATTTTTCTTCCCAAGTTGTGTTTCTGTAGCATTAAGTACTGTACACTAATTGCATATGTTTGTTGACTAGTTGGTAAGTTGCCCGAACAGCTAGTTAGTTTCGTAATATGTAGTAAATTGCACACTTGTCTCAAAATAGGCCTGTATAGTTAATCTGACTCAAGTTCACCTGACAACTAATCACTTTAGCCAACCATCATTTACTGATTTCATATTACACGTTTACAGATTTCATATTTAGCCATGTTTTCACTCATGTGAACTAATTTAAATGATTCTCCACCACTCTCCGTGCAGTAAATGTGTTAAAGCTGTGTGTCTGTCCTCATGAATATTAATGAGATGATGTCATTTCAAGTGACGCGCGGAACAGCTGACGGATCGCGAAGAACTCGACATATTGCTCATGACTCACGCAGCCTCTGACAACGACACGCAAGATGTCCGAGCACTGAGTCAACATGTTCCCCGAAAATAAATATTTAGCCTTTTGTTGTCTTGTTAATCGAGCTGTGACAGAAATTAGCGCAGTCTCAATTAGCTCAATAGACTGAACATCGTGCCAGTCTGGAGTCACATTTGCACAATCTAGTCCATTTATAGCAGTCATTACGATAAATAAGCGATCTGCTGAACAAGTGATTCACTGGAGAAGATGTTGCTATCCAGCTAGTGCAAATACTAGATCTTGAATTCTATTAAACAGCTCTACTTCTTCAAATAAGTGAAGTTGTGCATGAGGCTCACTGCATTGATCTACACGATGAGAAAGGTGTTTAGTAAACTCGTATTGTAGTTTAGGATCCGCTTGTGTGTTAAAGGTGGAGGTGTTTCGACAGCCTGCTCTCTTTCAGGTCCTCTGTGGGTGTGTGTTGTGCTGTTGATCTGGATGGTTCTGCATCATTGCTGGTGTGTAGCAGGTGTGGTTGAGTTTCTTCAGGTTCAGTCACGCTATCTTACTGTGAACTCGCCGTTATTCACCGGCCATCTGCTCATGTGACGCCCTCGCTTGACACATCGCGTCCTCATTGGCTCTAAACCCTCAGATCTGCTGCAGAGCCACAAATAGTTCTAATGTGTTAAATTAATTCTATATTAGGGCTGCACAATTTGGCCAAAAATTAGATTTTTATATATCAGGTTTTTTTTTTAAATCCAATAATAATAATAATAATAATAATAATAATAATAATAATGATGATGATGATGATGATGATGATGAATAATAATAATAATAATAATAATAATAATAATAATAATAAAATTATTATTATTATTATTATTATTATTATTATTATTGTATTAGTATGTATTATTCTATGATTATTAGCCTTATAAAAAAATGTTCACTAAATATTAAACATAATATTATTTAAAACATTAATACAATAACAATAATAATAATAATAATAATAATAGTTGTTATTATTATTATTATTATTATTAGCATCATTAATTTAGTTTTATATAATAAACAATTATTTTATTTATACAAAATATCAAACAAGCGATATTAAAAAATAACAATAATATACTAATTAATATTATTATTATTATTATTATTACTACTACTACTACTACTACTAATAATAATAATATCATTATTATTATATTAATAATCTTAATATGAATATTAAAATTAAATAATAATAATAATAATAATTATTATTACTATTATTTATATAATTTTACTAAACAAATAAGGTATTAGTTAAAAAAATTGTATTTAATAGTTTTATTTTACAGTATAACTAAAATTACAATGCCAATGAGCTGCTTGTGTGTAAATGAACACAGTGCTGCACTTCATTCTAAAACAAGCAGTGCATATGTATATTAAAATTTACGCCTTTACAATTTAATAATTGCACTAAGCTGTATTGTGATTTTATTTCTATTAATCATGACACTCAATTTGAGTACTCATGTATGTATGTGTGTATATGTGTGTGAATGAATATATATATATATATATATATATATATATATATATATATATATATATATATACTGTATGATCTAGTCCTTTCTTTTGTTTTTGGCTGTGTGTGTGCTTCTGTTGCAGGTGTGTTCAAGCTTAGTTGAATGCTTCATTCATAAGTAAACAAATTTAACATGCATGTTAACATGCTTGTATTAAGTGCATGTTCTGCATTTACTGGTGTTTTATCTTTTAGTCATGAAGTGTTTTACACTCATGTTTTGTTCTCGATGAACTCATATAAGTGATTGTAGTTTGTGAGTGTCCCAGTCGTTCAGGAGTCTGTTTATCTGTGCTGTCTGTGTACTTGATAGCTGGTGTCTCCTTTGCATACTAATGAGCAACTGTGGGAAAAAGCTGTATAATTGTGTGTAATTTCTCTGTGTGTGTTTGCTAGAGGAGAGATTGAGGCAGAGGAAGGGAAAAATCAATAGCAGCCCATAGAGAGCAACTAACGGTGTAATTGGCTTCAAAGTCATCAGGTTCACTGCTTTCCTCTCATGTACAGTCCTAATGTGAAATCAGCGGATAGTATGTTAATAATATATTATACGGTAGCAGCAGTTGAGTGTCTGTGTATTACAGTGAATCCTGGCCTGAAACATGGACGTTTTCACTTTAAAAGTCATTATCACACTGTCGCTGGTCTTATTGTGCTCGTTTCTCTGTTTTTCTGCTCAATCCTCAAAATATTTAATCATTGACTCATGTGCAATTTTTAATTAGTTTGTAGTTGATTTGATTAGGTGGGGTTTTTGCTTGACTTCTTAAAACATAATCCATTTTACAGTCGTTTTAACAATAAGAGACGCTCTGTGACGGTTGGATAAACAGTGAAACGCAGATTTCCATGTTTACTTAGATATTAAAAAGAAATAAGGTGTTCTGAATGCATAAATAAATGGTTTATGATTATGATGCATAAACAGATGAGAGAAAAGGTCTTGATTGATTATTCACCAGCTTGTATGTTTCTCATCTGCCGTTTTATCCTGTTGTTGGACTGTCTGCGTATGAATGGATCAGCTCTTGTTGTGTCCATCTGCTTGTGTTCATATGAAGCTATAGTTTGAGTGCGTCTCTTACGGCTGAAATCACATGCTGCCCTGCTTTCAGAGGCACATTGGGAGCGTTTGAGGCGTGTAACTGTACTCCAGTGTTGATGAGCATCAGTCATGGACTCCAGACGTGGTGATTTGTGGCTCAGATGTGTGTGACCCGGGGTGGACCCTGATGCTTCAGCAGGAGCTCCTTTTGAGTCTAATGTCTAAATTCAGCTCTTGGCACTCTGTAAAGTTTCAGAGGATCTCTGCACTGATGTGTAGAGCTGGGTATCAACAGTTACTGTAAAAAATATGTATATGTATAAATTTTGACCACCAAATATATTCAGGTTGTTTTTTTTGTTTTGTTTTTTTTAAAATCAGACTAAAACATCTGTGTGTTAATGCTCTCATACTTGTGATTGTATTGTCAAACTAGTAAAATTATGAGGTCTTAGGGGTCACATTAAAAGTAAACATTCATCATAATATTTTCCCAAAGAATATAGAATTAAGCAGTCGTAAATACAAAGTATATTCAACGTTTTGCCAAGTCCTAGTTTAAAATTTTCAGTCTTTGTGAAGAAAAGCATGGTGATAAATGGAGATTGTATCAGCACAAGCTCTAGTGACCCACAGTGAAGCGTTGTCTGGACATTTATTCATGCGGTCACTATGAGTGGCGGTCAATCGGTGCCAGTTTGAGTGCCAGTCCGTGGCATATGCCAGGCTAATGCAATAATCCTCAATGCGTTTTTCTCAATCTCTGTTGAAAACGGTTGTTTGAAGGTTTTGCTGCCGTCTCTCTCTGTCGGCTGAAGCAGCAGGAGGATGGATGAAAATAGATGTGTTTTTCCACACTGAGAGAGTTGGAGCTGTAGGAAGGAGAGTGTAAGGACGGGATACAGTGGTACCTGAGCAGATGGTGTGGCGCAGTGTGAAGCGGGCAGCGCCAGGGCTAGGGCTAAAAACCTCACTGAGGGCACCAAACACGCTCAATCAGCCATTTCAGATCATTGCATTACAATTACATATAGGATTCAATGCATTAACTCTTTCTCCGCCAGCATTTTTGAAAAAAGTTGCCAGCCACCTCTGAAGGTTTTCACTAAAATTTCATGGCCTCCAGAATATTTTGTCGTATGACTATCTGAACATGCAATACATCAAAATAAAGAAAAGACTAGGGATGGGCATTTCAAGCAAAAGTAATATTCGAAAATCACCGGGAATTATTCGATTATTATTTGAAAATCACACCATTTCACTGCATGTATGCACGCACATATTAGGCTAACGTTGCACACGCATAAACGGAGAGAGAGACCATTCACGCTTTTAATCTGTATGATAACAAACTGTTTAATTTATTAAAAGATGGGCTTAACTCAAGCCATATAATGATTGTAACACGCTGAAACATATTAATATAGCTAATAAACATAACAGAATGACGGCACTTGTTACCATAGCATTCTGTCGATTAGCATAAATCAACTGCTCATAAACGGCTCAAAAAATATATTCCAATACTTTCTCTCGTAATTATATCGTTGGGTAATTATACTGTATAGTAACTGCAGGCATCAGTGAGTCTATGCAGTTACATGAGCCTAAAATTCAAGATATGAGTACAAAAATGACTTATTTATATCATATGATATAATTTAGCAATATCACATGACCAATAGTGCTGCTTTTCCCCAAGAACAGCACAACTGCAAATGTGATATTGAACTTCAGTAAATAAGTAAATATTATGTCAGTATTGTCTGTTTTGCTCAATTGTACAAAAGAAAATAGTTCCATTAAAAAGCCACAGTAGAACTGTTGAGCATGACTCTTTTCTGAATGAATCCAGAGTTTTGAATGAATCAAGTGAGCCAGTGATTCAGTGACTCGTTCATAAAGACAAACCGAGTGAGTTATTCAATGGCTCATTCATAAAGACAAACCGAGTGAGTTATTCAATGGCTCATTCATAAAGACATTCACTTGTTTTGTTTCTTAATGAATGAGCCATTTGAACAAATCAGTTGAGTGAATGATTCAATGACTCACTCATTAAGACAGTGATTTGCCGCCACCCATTGGCACTTTTAGTTTTAAATTTACGATTATTTCATAAAAAAAATAAAATCATAATTGAACGTTCAATTCAAATTCATTAATTCAAAGCATTATAACGCTGCTTTTTGTAATGTCTATTCAATGCTTTTCTCATTTAACACAATAGTGACTTTGATTTTTGGGGTAATTTCCCAGCCCAAATTGATATCAGTGTGATTAATTTGCAATTAATTAGACTAATTAATCTGTAAATAATGTAATTAGATTACAAATTTGAATCACTTGATGGCCCTAGTTAAATATATTCTGATGTATTTTTAGTGTTAAGAATTGAAATCCCCTCTAAACCATGTGAAATGCACACCTCTGTCGTGGAAATCCAGCGAGCCGAAGTGAGTCCAGCATTCACGGATCGTCCTGCTGCGTCCTAATGGCTGCCAGTCTGCCGCGCTTACAGAGCATTAGCGTGGGCTACTCACGCCGCTGATTGTGTTTGCTGCTGATTTCTGTGTTTATTTATTAATTCAGCATGGCTGTCCACATGAATGTGGTGAGCGGAGAGTGTTGATTTATTTAGTGCATCTGTTGATCAGAAACTACTGATTCTGGGTTGTCAATCCCTAAGAAGTCCTGTATAATTAGGCTGGTTAAGAGGTTGTGTCACATGGACTCTGATGCATTTGTACAGTCTAGTTATGTGGAAACCCTTCTGAGAAATTGATTCAGATTTGATGGCACAAATTTGAAAAACTCAATCATTAAATGCAGATCATTCAGATGCTTTAGTGTTTTGTGTGTGATAGAAGTGTGTGTGCATGTTCAGAACCTATAGATGTAAGATGTAAAGCATTGATCTGAATTGATCTTAATTTCAGTGCATTTGTAATGGAATTTAATAATTGATGTGAAAATACTTGGTGTAAATACTAATTCTTGACCTGCCTTCAGCTGTTAAAATCAACCAAATCCAGATGCCTAACTTCTGGAGCCATGATGTCTTTTGTCCCTTTGAAACACATTTTTGAAAATAATTATGAATCGTTCCAAAATCATTGAATCAAATCATGCCCATGTTTCAGGTTTTGTGATACATCGCATCATTTAGTAAAGAGCTGTTATTGAATCAAATGGTTGTCAGAGCAAATCATCACTCATGCTAGCTTTATGCAGATTTTATGGGAACCTATTATTTTGCTCCCAATACTAGTTGGTTAATATTTTGCACACTGATCTTGTACACTGATCTTGTACTATAATCAGAAAACACCAATACCAAAATACAGCGCTGTACGCAACAACTATCTGAATATAGGCCTCAATGTATGCCTATTTTTGCATGTCATTTTTATATAGCTTTGTAATAATTCATGAGAGCTCTGGGTGAACAACTGCTCATATTAACATTATGTATGCAGACATTATTGACCGGTTAGCTGTTTCTCCGTTGATAATACTGGTAATATTGTGACCTCTGTTTATCCATTAAAGGTTGAAAATGAATCCTGATCCTGAATTTGAATTGCGAACTGATCAGTGTTACTTCAGTATCATTGAGATACATTTGTAATTTTGAATTATTTTTGTATTTTTATTATTTTTTTTTTAATTTATTTTCCATTATCATTTAATTGTAGTTGAAGTTTTAGTAATTTACTTGTGTTTTTGCCTTTTTATTAGTTTTGGATTTTTAAAATGTGTATTTAGTTTACATTTTATCACAATTTTAGTTTTAGCTAAAGCAAGTTAAACTGAAACAACTATGTAAAACTTGTAAATATTAAAAAAAAAAATATTTTAGTATTTTGTAAGTAAAAGAACAAAAACTTTTAAAACTATAAACTTGCAGGGAATTATCTCTAAATGTAGTCATGCTTGACTTAATCTACTCAAGTTAAGGCTCATTCACACCAAGAACGATAATGTTAACTGTAATAACTCTATTGGCGTCCAAATGCACAATAACGTTATGTTTATTATGAGTGTGATCTGCGATTTTGTCATCTGCCGCTTTAAATGCTCAATCTGTTGAGAGTCAGGTGGATTTTGATTAGGGGTGTGCACAAATAGTCAAACATTCGAATATTCTGTCTGTAATTATTATTTGAAAAATAAAATCACTATTCGAGTTTTACTGTGTTGTTTTGCTGGTTGTGAATGCAGGGAATCCGTGATAAATCCTAAGCAGTTATAACTAAATGCACTGGGTGGCGCTGTGGAGCGTGTTAACAAGTTGACAATATTTGATCACAATGTCGTCATCTGCCTCACGAAGTTTGGAATTACTTTTTATCAAAATGATCTTACTAAATGATCTGACAAAAGTAATTACTTCTGATCAAATGAATTAGTGAAACTGATTTATCATAGGGCTGTGCGATATGACGATATATATCGGATGAACGAAATAAAAAGTTTGTTGTTTCATATTATGCTCTATCGTTTATTTCGTGGTGTCGCAAAATACATTGTTTACGGTAATACTTTTCCATCATTTGGATGACTGCGATCTTTAGGCGTGAAGGGGAGACAGAAGCAGGTGGAGAACGACCAGCCAGGACAAAACGAGGAGCTCGTTCCTAAACGAGGGACTACATCTATAGCATGGACATGTGTTTTTAAGCACGGTAGTTTTAAATCAACTGATTTTAAGCCATTGAAACACAAACAATAGAACTATATGCATGCACTGTTTCTGTTTCTGTGTGAGAGGACTGCACATTTTTTGCCGCTTTATTGGCTTTGAACGATTACATAAACACACTTATATGCATCAGAATCCCCGTCTTTGCAAGTATCCTCATAAACACAGTGATTTAGGTCTTAAGAGAGAGTAAACAGATGAAAAATAAAATGCGTATATGTAGCAGTATATTGGATCCGGACTTCGGTCTTAAAGGGGAAGCTGTCCAATATTCGTCCTGTCTGCCATTCATATTAATCAAACAACAGTGAGAGAAAATAATAATAAATAAATAATAATATTTATAGGCTATATAGGCCTATGTATAGAATATATACATAACACGTGTTAATTATATCTAGATAGATAGATATAATTAACACAGTGAAGACTAATTAATTTACACAATGTATGTAGTGTTTCTTATTTATTGTAGTTTTTTGTCCTATTGCTTGCAGTTAGTTTCTTATCCTTATTTCATCATTGTTTATCTTCAGTGAGCTTGTTTGATATTAACATTGGTGATAAAGATTATGAAAATTCTATGGTATCATATAATTGTGTGTAATTTCTCTGTGTGTGTTTGCTAGAGGAGAGATTGAGGCAGAGGAAGGGAAAAATCAATTAAAACTTGGTAACCATGTATTAATGCATATTAGTCATTTTACACTGAACTTAGGACTGGTGGTGGTGCTTTTTTGGTCATTCAGTGTTTCTGTAAAAATGGGGAAAAAACTATCAATAATACTGATAAGATAATCATACTATGAATTCTACTAAGAACAATATAAAAGGCACTAAGGATTAACGAGCTGCTGGATTCATGAATATTAATCACGTTGTCTGCATTGACTCGAACTGATTTGCTGAAATCAAAACGGGGACGATAATAGGTGAGCACTAGCCAATAAGATTGTCGTTTGCGCATTAGCTCCGCCTACTACCGGAGAACCTGGCAGTTAAGCTGAAGAATTCCAAAGGAACTCCGTTATTTTGACAGGAAAATACAACAAAGAATATTTTTTACATACCATGCAGAATTGACGCGCTACATGTAAGACTCTCTCGCTCCCTCTCTCTCTCTCTCTCTCTCTCTCTCTCTCTCTCTCTCTCTCTCTGCGTGTGAAAAAGCGACGGCGAGTTGTGCGCTTCACACTAGAGCTTACGCTACGTCAAATACAGGTGCGCGGCGCATTCATTCAGATGATCTGAAAAATAGATCGCTTGACGGAGAGTGAAACTCTGAAGCTCTCAATCAAGAGTGCTCGTGACAATATATCTGTGCTTAACTTATACATAGCCTCCAACTCACACACTGGCGAGTAAAATCTGATTATTTATTAGCCAGTGGCTAATATTAGACATCATTTAATCGCCCAGGGAGAAGATTTAGTCGCATATGCGAGTGATTTACTGATTTAATGTGCTAGCACGTTTGTATTTGTTCTTCGCTGCTCTAAATAGTGGTTGCTTGTGGCAACACGGCAACGCTTCCTGTGTTTGCATTCTGAGCAGCGAAGAAGAATTGATTTCCGATTTGCAGCGTTAAGCAAAGCTAGCGCACATAACTATAGGTCTTGGTTAATAAAATGGTATCTGATCGGTACATGGGTTCAAGTACTCGTCATACCGATGCCAGAATTTTTTGTGGTATCGGAGGAATTTCCGATACTAGTATCGGAATCGGAACAACCCTAATTTAAACCTCATTTAAATAAATGAATATTCGTTTTTCATGAGCCCAAATATTCAAATGCAATATTTTTGGAAAATGCCCATCTCTAATTCTGATTGGCTGCCAGTGTTTTTATCATTTTGAAATCTCTCTGAAAGTGTTTCCTCTTGGGCTGGCCGATATATCTCATGCGATATGCATGCGCATCTCGTCCGTAAAGCCGGTTCCTTGATTAGCGGTAAATCCCCATCACCTGTTTTCAAATGGAGCGGCGTTTAATACACAGAGCCGTAGATCACTGACAAGCTACGCAGTATCGCTTTCATTATCGCAGATGAATCGCCTTCGATAATGAACGCGATATTGCGTAGCTTGTCAGTGAACTACGGCGACGAGATGCGCATGCATATCGCATGAGATATATCGCCCAGCCCTAGTTTCCTCTGTCGTTAACGATACAGTTATGGTGTGGACTTCGCTATTAGTATGATTATTAATATCATTATCATTCTTGATGTGAACGAGCCTTTACTCGTTAAGAAGTACAATTATGATGTAAACACTCAATCTGTAAATGCATAAAGCACTGATTAGTGACGTCACACGCTCGTTTAGGATTTGATTGTCGATGGCAAACCAGCGCAGTGGCATTAGAAGTCTGGATTGTGTTTCTGCTTGCACAGACTCGTCGCTCCGGTACAGAAATAGCAAACATTATTGGCTGTTATTTCGCCTACTACCTGTGTCAATCCGGAAGGAACAGAGAGACATGATTGGCGTTTCTCTCCGCGAGTGAGCGACTGAAGAAAGAATGGATGAAGTGTTTTTTTTTATGTTTTTTATTTATTTATTTATTTTTTTCCTCCTCCAAACACACACTCGGGTAACTGGGGTGATTCACAGATGGGTGAGTGTGTGTGTGTGTGTGTGTGTGTGTGTGTGTGTGTGTAATTGGGGTACGGTGCAGATGTGCAACACATGGGGCGGAGGGAGATCTATTCTCTCTTGGTGACAGAGCCTGTTGCCATGGAGCTCCTCGCGCTATTGGCGGAGGCTTCGTCCAATGGGTCGTCAGCTTCATCATTGAGAATTTTCTCTGTCTCAAACGGAGGGAAGTGAGGATTGCATAAGGATCGTAATGGGAGCCAAAACAGGCCCAGATTTTAACCTGACACACTTATTTTTAGAGAATAAAAGATGGAGATGGGCTGAACGATATCTCTCCCACACAGCCTCGGCTCGTACAGTGATGCATGGTGGTCTAGCGGAGCGCTGTTTGTGTTATTTGTGAATGCAAGCTCCTATTCTTATTGATTAGAGTTCACAAGTGTTCCTTCAGATTCGTTACATCTGATTGTGTAGCGTACTGTACCGTTCCCAACGGCACATGATGCAGATGCTTCTGGACATCAGCAGGCAAACGTCTGAATGCATTTGATTAAATTAGTTTGAGTTTTGCTTAAATGCTTGGATGTTTGTTTCGTAGAAGAAAGTTGGGAAGGAAATGCATTATGAATCACACGTGTTCCTCCTTCACTGGTGTTTAAAAGCATCGTGCACTGTTGGCCATTTTGAGATTATTTCATTATCTTTTGAGTAAATATTGTGCAAAATGTGTGCTTTTCATTTCAGTTGTTTTGCGTTAATCTCATTTAAATTGTATTAACCTGAATGCACTCTTAAATATAATGGTACTTTATTGGTGGTTTCATGAGGAGCCTTTAAAATCTGTTGAACTTTTGCATTGCACAAAGGTTCTTTATAGTGTAGAAAGGTTTGTTAGATTATTAAAATGGTGCTTTTAAGAACTGTTTGCTGGAAGGTTCTTTGGGGAACCAGAAATGGTTCTTCAGTGGCATCAAAAAAAAAAAAAAATTTAAACATGGGTGAACTTATACAGTGGAGACTTCTATTGCAAATATGATTTTTGCATTACTATTTACTCTAATGGCAAAAGAAAAATGCATGGTGGCATTTCCAAATGAAATTGAAATTATTTGTTAATGTTTTTAGTTTAATAACAACAAAGCAAATAAAGAGCATTATACTGTATAACAGTTTAGATGTGAGATATAGAACAATAAAAAATAATACAAGTGAACAAAAAAAAAATAATTATAAAGAACCTTTGGGCAGTGACATGAAATTTAGAAAAGGTTTAGATTTTTATGTATTTATTTATTTATTTTTTTACTGTTTTCATAAGTTTCTTGTTTTTATTATCGTGTGTTAAACGGGTTTAAAGTACATCTTAAGGTCAGCGTTGCAGAATAGTTCCAGGGATAATTCACCCCAAAAATGAAAATTGTCACAAAAGAAGATGCTTTGAAGAATGTTGGGAAACAAACATCTGATCTGAAATACTCTGGAAGTCAATGGCTACCGGCAACTCCTTGGTTAAATTTAATGGTAAAATAATACAAGTATAGTGCTATAAATCTGCATTACATTACAAATGAAAACAGATTTAGGATTTTAATTGTAGAAAAAATGATTACAATCCACTGGTCGACCACTGCATCAGATCTGGAATGCACACTTATTTTACACAACATTTGCAATAATGGATTTCTTACAGCTCAAAGCAGCAGAATCTTGTGCCGAACCTGTATATAGTGATATTGACCTGTCTGATTGATCGAGGTTATTATCTGGAGACGGGACCCCCCCTGCAGAGCCACCTCTCTCTCTCTCTCTCTCTCTCTCTCTCTCTCTCTCTCTCTCTCTCTCTCTCTTTCTCTCTCTCTCTCTCTCTCTCTCTCTATAGGTTGTGTATTGCTCGTTCGCTCTGGTATTGTCAGGTCATGTGACGTCATCCTCCTCCTCTCAGCCCCCTCAGTCCGGTGGGACCGACTCTGACTCATCTCTCCCTCCTCTGCTGTTCTTTCAAATTGTCCTTCTCTCATTATTGGTTTCTTCACTCACTCCATCCTTCAGCACGATCTGTTAAAGCAGGGAATCCTTCAGTGACGCATTTTCCCTGCAGTTCAGCGCGTTACAGCGATCTGACCATCAATGAGCGCACACACACACTCTCTCTCTCTCTCTCTCTCTCACACACACACACACACACACACACACACACACACACACACACAGCATCTGCCCACACACACAGGCAGCGTTGTAAAACCACAGCGCACATCATAAAGAAGTCCTTCGCTCTTTATTCTCGCTCTCATTCTGACATTTTCTCATTTTCTCTCTCTCTCTTTCAGTCTGTTTTGTGTGAATCTCATGAAAACATGTCCTGCTCACATTACATTTATGCATTTAGCAGATGATTTTATCCAAAGCAGAACAAAAGCAATTTGTCAAACAGCCAACAATATTCCTAATGTACAATTGCTGGTTTATTATACAGCTAGAAATCATGTTATGCATTAGGAGAGTCAATTGTTTGTGACCATTGAGATGTTTTTTATAGCATGACATTATTTTGCACATTTTTCTCATTCATATTTGTCTTAAAATAGGCTTTATTGTTTTTATGCAATATACAATTTCTTGGATTTCACTTTGGGATGAAATGTGGGATTCACACATCAAAGATGCATTTTTACCTTCAAGATGTTTGTTTCAAATAAATCAATGTTGAACATTGATGGGCTTTTCTTACACTGGACTTAGTTTTATTCTGTTTTTAGCTTGATTTGTCAATAGTGTTTTAATCTGGCTTTCATATTTATTCTTTTTTTCTCCATCATTAGTATTTTATAGGTCTGCATTAAGCAACTAAAACCCAATAACGATATATTAAAAACAAAATCATGATGCATGTTCATGTTTAGTTAGATGGTGTTTTTCTGAGACTTAAACTCTCATACAGACTAACTAAATATTTTTATTAAAATTCATTAATTTATTTGTCATTTGTGCATTTATATAAATGACAATGATTATAATTTTACCATGTATTCACATTGCAAACACTATGTAAAACATGGCCTAATTATTTTACTATATTTTATGCTTTTGTTACTTCTCAGAACAAAGATATCATTATTTTTTTAACTGTTTTCTCGGATATATGCTTAGATATTTGCTTGTACTGCAGCGAATGCACACATTGAGGTAATTTGACACAATGGAGTGTGTTGTCATCAAAGCAGTCTTAACTGGGTCACACTCTGTGTGTGTGTGTGTCGTGTAGCAGCACATGTGTACACAGCTGCTTAGGTGTGTTGTATAATATGCCAGCGTATGACAGATTTTGCTTTATTTTTATCCGGCACCATTAAGGTGGTCTGGGTGAGCGCTGAGCTCCACTTTACACCTGAAGACATTAGTGTTTGCCTCATATTCATGTTTAAATCTCTCTCTAACACAAGCAGCTGAGGCTGACGTCTTCGTCTCCTTGGCAACCGAAGGAGAGAGAGATAAAGAATGAGTGATGGCTCATTCATGAACGCTCTTCTCCCTCATTCAGAGCTCTTCATCTGCTTCAGTTGATTCTTAAGGATGGCCTCGTCGCTGCAGTGTGTGTGTGTGTGTGTGTGTGTGTGAATGATTGGTCGGAGATCATGTGCTGCTGATGACGTCGTTTCTGCAGTCGGGAATCCCAGATATCTGAGCGCGCTCAGTTGCTCTCCCCACCCGTCTGCTTCAGTCTCTCTGCAGTATGACGTCAGCTCTGGAGTTTCCTCCGCTCTCTCGCCTCAGTCACGCCGCTGCTGCATTATGCACTTTGACTTGTGCTTTTAAAAGCATTTCCAGAGTGTGTGTGTGTGTGTTTTACAGCGGATGGCAAGTTACTCAATCCAGAATCTAGTGCACAAACTGTCCCTTCATCCACACACACACACACACACACACACACACACACACACACACCCCTAATGCATTTTGGACGAATGCTTGAATGCCACACTTCAGTCATTCCAGTCTTTGTTGTGTAAGAATCACGTACTGTCACACTCCTCGTCGTGTTTCTGCAGTATGTAGTGTGCAAACTGTGCAGTATGTGAACGTTCTGCTTGCAGAAATCCTGGATGACCTACATTTCCCAAATATGCAGTACACTGCATTAGATACACTATCCCACAATGCAATGCACAATGCATTCTTCTATTTCAAGTATGATGAATGAACGTGAAACGATGTCATCTTTGATATCGTCCTTCTTCACTCAGCATTTGGTCAGACTATGAAGAGTTGAGACATTTGTATAAAATTTGTACAAAAAAAAAAATCAATGAGTTAATCATGCATTCAATTATATTTGTAAAAGTGCCTGTACATACTCTTTAGCACATTTCCCATATTTCTATATAATATCTGCATATACATCAATCTGTCTGTGCCTTGTGTATTTTTTAAATATTTGTATTTTATTTTTTATTTTAATTTAATTTTTATTTTATATTTAATATATTGTTTTTAATTTATTTTATTTTTTACTTTATTTTTGTTTATTTTTAATTGTATATTTTTATTTGTATTTTTAATTTTATCAATTTATTTTATTTAGTTTTTTATATTTTTATTTTATTTATTATTTTGCTGTATTTCTGTGTTCTGGATTCTTCTGTCACCAAGACAAATTTTTGGTCTGCTTTTAATTGTGTATTTTTAATTTTATCAATTTATTTTATTTAATTTTTTATATTTTTATTTTATTTATTTTGCTGTATTTCTGTGTTCTGGATGCTTCTGTCACCAAGACATATTTCTGGTGTGCTTGAACGCTCTTGGCAGCTCATTCTGATTTCAGGTCATGTGACAACTGTTTATTATTGCATACTGCTGTTTTTAACCTAGTAGGCGGTGCGCAGTATATACTGCACGTTCTTCAGTAAGTAGTGCGCTAGTATTTCATGCCAAACAGGGCTTATGACTTCATGCACACACTACTGCTGCATATCTGTTTCAGCCTTAGAGATATTCATAACGTCTGCTGCCATATTCACACTTAAACACATATATATCTTGAGTTAATCTACTTACATTGTGCTTTCCATCTCATCTAACCAGTGTTTCTCTCCAGCAGGTGGAGCTGTGACTATCGTGTGTGTATAAGAACATCATACAGAATGCAAGGAAACTGAGACGACGCTCGTTCACCATGACGTCCCCCCCGCCCTCATCTCAGCCATAGGAACACACACACACACACGCAGAAGAACACACACCATTGCACTACAGCCCCAGGTGTGTCAGGTAAAGACAGACTGAACTGTGTTTGTTAACAAATACTGAAGATGTGATCACCAAAAAATCAATTTTTATATCTCATATCTACGGTGGCCGAGAGCGCTCAGAAAACACATGCAAATAGAAAAAGCACCAGCAAATTAAAGGGATACTCCACCCCAAAATTAAAATTTTGTCATTAATCACTTACCCCCATGTCGTTCCAAACCCATAAAAGCTTCGTTCGTCCTCAGAACACAATTTAAGATATTTTGGATGAAAACCGGGAGGCTTGTGACTGTCCCATTGACTGCCAAGTAAATTACACTGTCAAGGCACAGAAAAGTGTAAAAAAACATCGTCAAAGTAGTCCATCTGCCATCAGTGGTTCAATCTGAATTTTATGAAGCGACGAGAATACTTCTTGTACGCAAAGAAAATAAAAATAAGTACATTTATTCAACAGTTCGTCTCCTCTGTCTCTCTGCGTCAGCAAAGTGCGTATACTATTCTCTGTCATCAGTAATGCATGGATACGCTGTTCCCGTAAGTAAAAGTGTAAATAAACGTACAATATGTATCCATGCATTACTGATGACAGAGAATAGCGTATGCACTTTGCGTCCATCGGATGCTCTTCAAAATGGCGCTACGCTGACACAGAGAGGAGTCGAATTGTTGAATAAATGTCGTAATTTTTATTTTCTTTGCGTACAAGAAGTATTCTCGTTGCTTCATAAAATTCAGATTGAACCACTGATGGCAGATGGACTATTTTGACGATGATTTTATACTTTTCTGTGCCTCGACAGTGAAATTTACTTGGCAGTAAATGGGACAGTCACAAGCCTCCCGGTTTTCATCCAAAATATCTTAAATTGTGTTCCGAGGACGAACAAAGCATTTACGGCTTTGGAACGACATGGGGGGAAGTGATTAATGAGAAAATTTTCATTTTGGGGTGGAGTATCCCTTTATAAGAAAACATCTTCATCAGTTTGACAGCACATGTGCTGCAAATACTCACAATACAAACAAACACAGAAACACGCAAGTAGCACAGACCACAACGGGAGAACCCCAACAATGCCAAAATTGCCCCAACAAAATGAAAATTAACCTTTTTTATGCATTGATTACCATTTGTGTAACCACAGCTGTACAAATACCATGGTTAAACTATGATTAGTGTAGTAAATCCGTGGTTAATTTGTGGTTACCATGGTTTAACTATAGTAGCCTAACCATTTTTTGTTTTTATTAATTTTTTTTATATAATAAATGCATGAATTAATTACTTTTAATAGTAAAACCATATAGTTAATTTTTGTAAGTTACAGTACCAGTTACAGTAACTGTGTATTTCGTTAGCTTGTTTAGGCTAATAATATCCAATAAAAGCTAAGGAATCTATGATCGGGATGTTAAAATAAACCTAAAACTAAAATGAATCTCACTTTTCAGAGCGGACGTTGTTAAATATGTCTCAGCCATGTTCGTCACTTTGCGTTTCCCTTAAACGTTTCTGATGTGGTCTGTGCACCTATTTGCAGCGCGTTTCTGTTTTTGTTTGTGTTGAGTATTTACAGCACATTTCTGTTTTGTTTGTGTTGAGTATTTGCAGTGCGTTTCTTTATTTGTGTTGTGAGTATTTGCACCACATTTCTTTGTGTTGTGAGTATTTGCAAGCGCGTTTTTGTTTTTGTTTGTGTTGTGAGTATTTGCGGCGCGTTTCTTTGTTTGTTGTAGTTGCAGCGCGTTTTTGTTTGTGTTGTGAGTATTTGCAGCGCGTTTTTGTTTGTGTTGTATTTGCAGCACGTTTGTTTGTGTTGAGTATTTGCAAGCGTGTTTTTGTTTTTGTTTGTGTTGTGAGTATTTGCAGCGCGTTTTTGTTTGTTGTATTTGCAGCGCGTTTGTTTGTGTTGTATTTGCAGCGCGTTTCTTTGTTTTTGTTGTGAGTATTTGCAGCGCGTTTCTTTGTTTGTGTTGTGAGTATTTGCACCACATTTCTTTGTTGTGAGTATTTGCAGCGCATTTTTGTTTTTGTTTGTGTTGTGAGTATTTCCAGCGCGTTTCTTTGTTTGTGTTGTGAGTATTTGCACCGCATTTCTTTGTTGTGAGTATTTGCAGCGCGTTTTTGTTTTTGTTTGTGTTGAGTATTTGCAGCGCATTTCTTTGTGTTGTGAGTATTTGCAGCGCGTTTGTTTGTGTTGTATTTGCAGCGCGTTTGTTTGTGTTGTGAGTATTTGCAGTGCGTTTTTGTTTGTGTTGTGAGTATTTGCAGCGCGTTTGTTTGTGTTGTGAGTATTTGCAGCGCGTTTTTGTTTGTGTTGTATTTGCAGCGCGTTTGTTTGTGTTGTGAGTATTTGCAGCGCGTTTTTGTTTTTGTTGTGAGTATTTGCAGTGCGTTTTTGTTTGTTGTGAGTATTTGCGGCGCGTTTCTTTGTTTGTGTTGTGAGTATTTGCAGTGCGTTTCTGTTTTGTTTGTGTGGTGAATATGTGCAGCGCGTTTCTTTATTTGTGTTGTAGGGATGGGACGATACACCTACCTCCCGATTCGATACTATCATGATACTCGGGTGCCGATACGATATGTATTGCGATTTATTTTTTTTTATTATTATTAATTTTTTTTTAAGAATTTCGATTCTACAAGTATTGCGATTCGATATTGCTATGTGTTGCGATTTTTGTGTTTAACTCTAGACCATGGGAAAAAGTTGATTAATACACTTAATATACAGGCTGTCACAATTTAAAAAAAAAACACACATCTTAGCAGTTACTATTGCAATTTGATATTACAATTTATTGTGATTTGTTTGCTTATTAAAGACTGGACAATGGAAAATAGTTGATTATACCCTTAAAAGAGACTGTATATGATGAGTCATATTAACAAAAACAATGCATCACATCTTTCTAAACTTTTATTTCAGGAGCATACACATACACAGTGTATATTTAAAGTACCTTGAACCATGAAACTTTAAAGTACCAAAACCCTGAACTTGCACATGAATATAATAGTCGAATGTTCAACAAAATGAGCAGAAAAAATACTTTCTGAAATAAAATAAAGTGCTATGTTACTTTGCATACCGTTTCAGTCATGTTTTCCCAGCAGTTAGGATTGAAAGCGTGAAGGTGCAGAAATAATTCTGGAAGAGGTTTGATCCTCTGCCTCCGTCATGGTTTTGCTTTCTCGTGCCGGCTTGAAACGTGAAATGTAATGTCACCTAATACTGCGCACGCAGAACGATAGCTGTATGACATCAAAGCACCGCGAGAGCTACAGAGAACATACGGCTCCCACTTATATATATATATGTTTGTTTGTGTTGTGAGTATTTGCAGTGCATTTCTTTATTTGTGTTGTGAGTATCTGTAGTGTGTTTGTTTGTTTGTGTTGAGTATTTGCAGCGCGTGTTTGTTGTGAATATTTACAGTGATTTTCTTTATTTGGTTGTGTTGTGAGCATTTGTAGCTTGTGTGTTGTCAAATTGATGATGTTTTCTTAATTTGCAGTTGTTTTGTCATTTGCAGCGCATTGAGCTCTCTCGGCCACTCTGCATATCTCCTCCTGACGCGCTTGTGTTGTGTTTCCGTCTGTGTTTCAGGGTTTGTGAGGTGTGCGGGTGTGTGCTTTGAGAGATCATGTCTGTGGTCTTCACTCCTGAGGGGATGATGGAGGGCGAAGGCTCTCTGCCCATTGACGCTCCTGTGGGCATCCGTGGCAAAAGCAGCCCGTCGGCGCCTGCTAAAGACACCAACGCAGACAGCACAGATCCCGACGACAACCTCTCCCAGGATGCACAGGTGAGACACAGAAACACTTAGACTTTCCTTAGTCTTCCTCAAATCTAGATGATGTTTTTGCACTTATATAGACACAGCTACATTAGCGATTACAAGTTTGGGATCTATAAGATGTTTTATTGTTTTTAAAAAAGTCTCTTCTGTTCACCAAGGCTGCATTTATTTGATCAGAAATGTATCAAAAATTGTGAAAAATTATTAGAATTTAAAACAGCTGTTTTCTATGTGAATATCTGTTAAAACTGTAATTTATTTCTGTAATCAAAGCTGTATTTTCAGCATCATTACTCCAGTCTTCAGTGTCACGATCTTCAGAAATCATTGTAATATGCTGATTTGCTGCTCAAGAAACATTTCTGATTATTATCAATGTTGAAAACAGTTGTGCTGCCCAATATTTTTGTGTAAACTGTGATTACATTTTATATTTCAGGATTCACAGATGAATAGAAAGTTTAAAAGAACAGCATTTATTTGAAATGGAAATCTTGTGACATTATAAATGTCTTTACTGTCAGTTTTAATTAATTTGTGTAAAATAATGTGTCACTGATTAATATAAGTATTAATTTCTTTCAAAGATACTTCTAAATGATAGTTTACAGTTAGATTTTAGCATAGTTTAAAATAGTTTAAAACTTACCAAGCATATAATAAAAAAGCCTAATGCTTTGCAGTGTCCTGTGATCTGACATGCTAAGATCTATCCATCTAAAACTTGATCTGCCACTGAACTGGATTTAAGTAAACTGGATTTAAGCATCAGAAATATATATATTTTCCCTGAAACATAATGTAAATTATTATCTAAATTGTTGATGTTGAATAAAATGCATGTTCACCATGTTATTTGTCAGCTACCCATTTGTGAAGATTTTCCCGCTGAGGTTTTGTTTGGTGCTGAAGTTCATCATTAATGAATGATTTAGATGGTCACTAATAAATATTTTGGTCTTTCCCCGCAGCGGCGCTGTCAGAATCACGGCCACACTAGGAAACGAGCCAAGGTAAAGCATGCGACCACACACACACACACACACACACACACACACACACACACACACACACACACACACTTCTGCTGCGCTGCTGCTGTCTGTGGTTCAGTCCTAAACATAACAGGCTTTAGCAGTCTTTAATAGTAATAATAATAATAATATATATATTTTTATATATATATATATATATATATATATATATTAATTTTTTTTTTTTTGACTTTTTTTTCCCAAAACATCTGTATTTTTTTGATGTAGGTTCATTAACATGTTTTATTGCATGAGATCTTGTGTGTAGTTTAAAATCAGAATTAAAACCTCAGCTGTATGCAATTAAAATAATACAATTTTAATAAATAAATTAATAAATATCCAAAAGTCAAGAAGAATATTTGCAAAAAATATAAAATAAATAAAATAAATAAATAAATAAAATTAAACACGTGGTCAGTATATTAATAATGGATTATAATTTATATGGACTTGGGTCAAAGAGTTCATGACAAGTCTCAAAGTTTCCCAACTGTATGTTAAATATTCCATGTGTAGTGTTTCATTTATGGTTTGTTAAACTAGTTCAAATGTTGGAACCTGTATTTTTTTTTTCTCCTAGTTTAATAGATGCATTTATAGATACATATGAAATTAGACCAGTCCTTTTAATGAACGCAGGCTCTGATATCTTGTTTTCATCACTGCTGCTGAGAGACGAAAGTGAGATTCTCTTCCTGTCGACCTCTTGCTCAGTTCTGTTGCCTTTGCACTAGTTGGCAAACCTGCCAAGTGCGATGATTGTCCTTTCCAGATGTTCTACAAACACACACGCACACACACACACATATAACACACACACACATAACACACACAACACACACACAACACACATACACACACATACACACATACACACAACACACACACAACACACATACACACATAACACACACGCATCACACACACACACACACACACACACACACACACACACATTTGTTTTGCTATACTTGTGAGGACTTTCATGGACTTCTGTTGTTTTTATACTGACCTAACAATATTTTCTATCACCCTACACCAACCCTACCCCTAAATCTACCCATCACAGAAACCTTTTTGCATTTTTCATTTTAAGATAAACTTCATTTAGTATTTTTAATAATTTATTTCCCTTGTGAGGACCGGCCAAATGTCCTCAGTCAAAAATGTCAGGTTTTACTATCCTTGTGGGGACATCTGGTCCTCACATGTATAGCTAAACACAAACACACACACACACACACACACACACACACACACAAACTCAGCCCACTTTTAACCGCCCTTACAAACTAAATTAAACATTTCCAAAGGATTAACATCCATGATGTAACATTAGCAAAACATTCAGCAGGAAATAAAGCAGGACTGTAGGTTAGTAACTATTAGAATCTGATTGAAAACAAATATTTAACTCTTTCTGGGAACGTCCTGTTTAAGGTTTCTGAAATTTATACTTTTAGCATGATGTATTTTTAAGTGTATTTAGAATAAAATTGATGCCTTGGGCAATTTCAGATTTCTCTATCTCATATTATTATTATTCTTTAATTGACAGGCTTCCTGTCAGAGAGCTTCCCACTAGTAATTACCACTCTGTACTAGTCACATAAATATAATCATCCAGGCAGCACATGATTCAGGCTTGTTTGCATCAGCAGAAAAGATGCTGGAGAGATGAGGAGAGTTTTTAATGGATGGTTATGAATGCAGAAGTTTTCACACGCACAATAAGAACTGAAATGTGAATTGATTTCTTATTGACTTCTGATTAGTTAGACATAGACAGCACCAGAAGCAGCACAGTATTCAAAACTAACAGCTGTTTTTCTGTTTCGTTTGTCTGAAATATAACTTCACCTCTTATTTCCGTAATGCATCTCTCTGTCCTGTATGTCTCATCTCTGTCTCAGTCAAATGCAAAGCTCAAGCTGGTGAGGAGTCTTGCGGTTTGTGAAGAATCTTCAGGACCGTTTTCAACCGATGGTCCTCCAGAATCACAGGTAAATACACAAACACTAGTGGCTCGATTAAGGCTGTGATTGTAAAGAATTGTGCATTATTTATGATGATTTTTACCAGACTCTGATTTCAAAAGGTTGACGTATATAGCCTGTGCAAAGTGTTTTGGCAAATAAAATACTTCTGATCTCACTAGAATTGATTTTATAACAGCTACAAACAGTAACCGGAGCTCTTATAAAGCCACCTTTAGGATATGGTCATTAATATTCATGTTTTGTTTGTTAATCTGACTCCGCCCATGAAGGACATCATTCAGCTTCACATCAGCTGTCCATCTGATAAAGAGGAGGAGAAATCCTCGAAAGACGAGTATGAGAATGAGGAAAGGGAAAAGAAGGATAAAACTCCACGCAAGATGCTCTCGCGCGGTAAGATGCTCACTTTCAAGTTAATTGTTTGTTTTATGCTAGTTCCTGTTATCACAGTACAATACAATAGAGCACAGCAGTCAGTTCTGGAAGTAAAAACTCCATTTATTTTCTCCATAGTGAAATTTATTTTTAGCAATAACTAGGGCTGGGCGGTATGACCAAAATTTTATTTCACGGTATGAGAAATTTTATTTCACGGTAACGATATCTTTCACGATATAGTTTTTTATATAGGTAGTTATTCCAGAAAACCAACTAAAAAGGGCTTTATATATTGAGTAAACGAATATTTAAAGAAAAGAAAGGACTTGATCTTGTTGATTATTTTGTCTTTATTTTTAACCTTATAAATATGGTAAACAAAATATGACTTTATATGAACAACAATTCCACTGTATGTCACATTTCACAGCTTGATGGACAGAACTTATTATTGTAAACTTTCTCAAGTAACATCTCACCAGATATAAAATATATCTCAAGTAAATAACAGGAAAAGAAAACTTAAATGTGAAAATATAAATGCCGCTGCTAGTGAGTACATTAACGCATGACACAGTTTGCAAATCACCTTTTTCTGCTCGTTGTCGATTTTGTAAAAAGCCAGACCAAGTCCACACAACAGATGTTGCACCTCTTTAACTCTTTCCCATAAGCGTTTTTTTAAAAAGTTGCCAGCCACCGTCAGCATTTTTGATGATTTTCACTATAATTTGACGGCCCTCAAAATATTTTCTGCTGTGAATATATGAACATATTATATATCAAAATAAAGAACCAAGCCTCTAGTTCAATTTTACTTATTTTATTCTATCTTCATGTGTTCATGTTTTATCACCCCTTGAATGCACATAGGTTTCATCAGAAATACAACATTTTGGCCAAAACCTACCTAGAGAAAATGCCTTTAAAAAAGTAGTGCATTTTCAAGCAAAATACATTCAAATGTCAAATTCTTTCACCTGTAAATTATTATATGAATAACTGAAATTGCATTCAATAAACAGGACAGACACACACACACACACACACACACACACACACACACGTTTATACACACAAACACACACATATAGGCTACATCCATACATATACATACTGTACATACACACACACACACACACACACACATATATATATATATATATATATAGAGAGAGAGAGAGAACATCACACACACACACACACATTCAGATTGACGGGTTATCGGTCCATACACAACTAGAGATGTTTCTGTGTCTGTACAGGCATCTCTCTCACTGACTACTTCATCAGATTCAAAATGGTCAAAACATGATCTACATATACTCATAGATCTGCATTGTCTGATCCTTCCATTAATGCACCACGATCGTCTTGTATTCGGACCCTGTATGTTGGAGTCCTGCTGCTCATTCAGGACATGCGCTAGTGCTTTCCTTACCGCAGCTATACCTAGGAGTACAGTTACCCGTGAAAACTCGTCAATGAGCGGGGGCGTTGTCTCTTAATTGACGAGATATCTCGTCAATGGCGAAGAGTTAATGGCGAGTTCATATCCTGTAGTTTTCTTTTGAGCCATCCTCGTCTGTTACGTTTCTCCCTTTTCCATGTTTTTACAACCTCCCAGCGTATCCTTCAGTGCGTTTCGCGGTTTGACCAGTCTCAGCCTCACGCGTGCCTGCACGTGAGTTGGCCCGCCCACTTGTTACATTTCGCGGTATACGGAATAAAAAATTCTACGGTACACATTTCATTCAAAACAGTGCTTTGATATATACCTTCATACCGCCCAGCCCTAGCAATAACTGATAAACCTTTAAAGACAGACATGTTGTGAGCTCCAAGGTTGTTAATCGATTGTATATACTTTTGTTGAACCCATCTGGTCATGTTAATTCTTATTTTTAAAATAATCCTGTTTAATAGCAGAATTAGTGGTGAAAAACTACATTACCCATAATGCTGTGCAGAAAAATTCCACCAATCAGTGAGCAAAGCACTCCAAAAGAGATCTTTAGCTCCGCCTACTCCCATGAAGTGCAGCTAATGATGTAATCAAGTCTCCCCACACTCTCAAAATAATGAAATATTTGTGTATATGTGCATATTTAGCAGTAAACGTTCCTTCACTGCATGATTCAGTATTAAAATTCATTTAGAATGTTCACAAAATTTAAGATATGGGGGCAGAAAATGTATATATTTATATAATTTCATGTTCAATGATGTCATTGTCACACGAAGAGTTTTTCGCGTCCAAAAATCAGCTTGATTACAAATGTGATATTGAGTTCATACAACAGTTCAATAGGCTAAACAAGAAGTTAATATTAAGAGACTTACGTTTTAAACACCACATTGCCTGTTTTTGAACTATTTCGCCATCAGAAATAACTCCAAACACAGCCACAGCACTGTTTTGCGTCTTTGAGCCTGATTCCTGAATGAATCAACCATTTAAATGATTCGTTCAATCGCAATGACTCACTTATTAACAGTGACTTGCTGCCACCTACTGGCGGTTGTAATTTCACCTTTAAAGTATCTTTTAATTTTTTAAATAATTTCAAATATCAGTATTCAACGTTTTTTATGCATTTGTAACTGGAGGTTAATTGCATTCATGTCCCTCAGAGCTGCATTAAACTGTGTAAATATATCTAAATGCCACTTCAGATGTAGCTTCTGTGTTTCCTCTGTATTGTAAAGATGAATTTTGTTGATACTGATTTCGTTTGCCTGGTAACAGTTCTTCTGGATTTAGTCTGTCTCAGTTTGTTCTGTTTCTTCATGTCATTCCAGACAGACTGGATGATGATCAGATCAGATCTCGACATCTCACTGAGTTATTACAATTAATGGCAAAATCAATGTTTGGAAATGGAAACTGATATTTCCTACTGACACACTACAGCAAAAGATAGAAATAACTGATTTAAAACCATTTTTTAGCTGCTGAAAATACTAGTGGCCTAAACTTATGTACAGTACTGTATATTGTATCTATTCATTTTTTATTTTTTTTTGGCTACTAATACAGTTTTGTAATGTTGTGATTCTCCTCGTAGCTTGTTGGTTTGATTTGTGGCTTATAATGCTTTAATGAAGACTTTTATAAAATCCATATGGGAAAAATGAATGGGAAAAATACTTACGGAACCAGCTGCGGCACTAATGCACTCCATACGAGTCACGATGCAACATATTATAATGCTATAAAAAAATGAATAATAATGGCTTCTGTTTAACAAAATGACCTGCTTCTTGATTGAACTGTCATTAATTCACTAAAGGGTTAGTCGTGATGTTCTGATGACTCTGTTCTCTTCCAGACTCCAGTCAGGAATACACTGATTCCACAGGGATTGATGTGCATGAGTTCCTGGTGAACACACTGAAAAACAACCCCAGGTACGACGTTCAGACACAACACTGATATCAGACACCGCCGGCGTCTCACACAAACTCATCTGGCTCTGGTTACACTCGGCTTTCCCTGTGTCAGGATCACTCTGGCTGCGTCCCAAATCACACACTAAGAAAAGAGCCTTAAATCATGGTAGTTAGTGTGCAGAAGGAGCTTAGATTTCTCTGAGAGAAAGAGTTTGTGATGTTTTCCATCAACTTTCAGTAGTGAAGGGATTTTCAGTGTATAAACCTTAATATGAGTTAGTAATGGATTTTAAGGTCTAATGTTTGCATGAGTATTATTTGATTTAAGTGTTCAGTTGTATCAAGATTTGTATTATTTGTATAACATACACCCACGGTTCCACAGACAAGGCTTAAGCCTAGTCCCAGACTTACATTTAAGTCTGAGCTGTTTCAGCTGAAAGACACTTGCACTGATCTTTAAATATATCAGTGCCTTTGTTTTGTCTGAAGATGCACACCAGTGATGTTTTTTTCTAAGCACGTGTATAAAAATTGCTTAAATGTCCTAATTGAACTATGATCTAATCCTGGCTTAGTCTAAGCCCCGTCTGTGAAACCGGGCCACAAAGTTTTAGGACATGCTACATGTGATAATGTGTTACGAATGTGTGCACTTTGACTTAAGTCCATCATTATCAAGGTACGTAGTGAAGTATGTGAATCTGAATGCAGCGTTAGCCTCCATTTGGTTTGTTTTTCTGTTCTTCTGCATCAGCCTTGATTCATTCATTCACACCTGTCTGTACAGAGATTCCTTGGATCAGTGCCAATCTGTACAGCGATTCCTTAATTCATTCACACCCGTCTGTACAGCGATTCCTTAATTCGTACACCCACGTCTGTACAGCGTTCCTTGATTCATTCATTCACACCAGTCATGCAAGCGATTCCTTGATTCATTCATTCACACCCGTCTGGCCTGTGATTCCTTAATTCATTCACACCCATCTGTACAGAGATTCCTTGATTCATTCACACCCGTCTGTCTGTGATTCCTTGATTCATTCATTAACACGTCTGTACAGAGATTCCTTAATTCATTCACACCCGTCTGTACAGCGATTTCGCTTGAATCATTCACGCCAGTCTGTACAGCGATTCCTTGATTCATTCATTCACCGTCTGTACAGAGATTCCTTAGTTCATTCACCATCTGTGCAAAGCGTTCCTTGAATCATTCACACCGTCTGTACAGCGATTCCTTGATTCATTCATTCACACCCGTCTGTACAGAGATTCCTTGATTCATTCACACCCGTCTGTACAGCGATTCCTTGATTCATTCATTCACACCCGTCTGTACAGAGATTCCTTGATTCATTCACACCCGTCTGTACAGCGATTCCTTGATTCATTCATTCACACCCGTCTGTACAGCGATTCCTTAATTCATTCACACCCGTCTGTACAGCGATTCCTTAATTCATTCACACCTGTCTGTACAGCGATTCCTTGATTCATTCATTCACACCCGTCTGTACAGCGATTCCTTAATTCATTCACACCCGTCTGTACAGCGATTCCTTAATTCATTCACACCTGTCTGTACAGCGATTCCTTGATTCATTCATTCACACCCGTCTGTACAGCGATTCCTTGATTCATTCACACCGTCTGTACAGCGTTCATGATTCATTCGACCACTGATCTGTACAGAGATTCCTTGATTCATTCACCCGTCTGTACAGCGATTCATCAGTCCATTCATTCACCATCTGTACAGCGATTCCTTGAATCATTCACACCCGTCTTTGTGATTATCAGTCATTCTTCTGTCTGTACAGCGATTCCATGATTCCATTCATTCACACCCGTCTGTACAATTCCTTGATTCATTTCACTACAGTCTGCTGTGATTCCTTGATTCATTCTTCCGTCTGTGGGAATTCCTTGATTGTTCACACCCGTCTTCAGCGATTCCTTGATTCATTCATTCACACCGTCTGTACAGCGATTCCTTGAATCATTCACCGTCTGCTAGTGATTCATAGTTCATTCATTCACACCCACGTCTGTACAGCGATTCATAATTCATTCACACCTGTCACCTTTGTGATTCAGCGATTCATTCATTCACCGTCTAATACATGATGTAGTCATTCACACCGTCTGTACAGTGATTCCTTGATTCATTCACACATGGTCTGTGTGATTCCTTGAGTTCATTCATTCACACCATCTGTACAGCGATTCCTTGAATCATTCACACCGTCTGTACAGCGATTCCTTGATTCATTTATTCACACCCGTCTGTACAGCGATTCCTTGATTCATTCATTCACGCAGATCTGTGAGATTCCTTGATTCATTCGCACCAGTCTATTACCCAGCGATTCCTTGAATCATTCACCGTCTGTTCAGCGATTCCTTGATTCATTCATTCACACCGTCTGTGCAAGCGATTCTTGATTCCATTCACACCCGTCTGTACAGAGATTCCTTCAATTCATTCCACCCGTCTGTACAGCGATTCCTTGATTCATTCATTCACACTGCAGTCTGTACAGAGATTCCATGATTCATTCACACCCGTCTGCTTCAGCGATTCCTTGATTCATTCATTCACCGTCTGTACAGAGATTCCTTGATTCATTCACACCCGTCTGTACAGCGATTCCTTGATTCATTCATTCACACCCGTCTCTGTACAGCGTTCTTCATCCATTCCACCTGTCTGTACAGCGATTCCAGCGAATCATTCACACCCGTCTGTACGAGGATTCTCGATTCATTCATTCACACCCGTCTGTACAGCGATTCCTTGAATCATTCACACCATCTGTATGTGATTTCAGCGAATCATTCACACCGATCTGTACAGCGATTCCTTGATTCATTTGACAACCACGATCTGCCACAGCGATTCCTTGATTCATTCACACCGTCTGTCTGTGGAATTCATGGGTTCATTTCATTCACACCGTCTGTGCAGAGATTACTCCAGTTCAGTCACCACCCGTCTGTACAGCGATTCCTTAATTCATTCACACCCGTCTGTACAGCGATTCCTTAATTCATTCACACCTGTCTGTACAGCGATTCCTTGATTCATTCATTCACACCCGTCTGTACAGCGATTCCTTAATTCATTCACACCTGTCTGTACAGCGATTCCTTGATTCATTCATTCACACCCGTCTGTACAGCGATTCCTTGATTCATTCACACCCGTCTGTACAGCGATTCCTTAATTCATTCACACCCGTCTGTACAGCGATTCCTTAATTCATTCACACCTGTCTGTACAGCGATTCCTTGATTCATTCATTCACACCCGTCTGTACAGCGATTCCTTAATTCATTCACACCTGTCTGTACAGCGATTCCTTGATTCATTCATTCACACCCGTCTGTACAGCGATTCCTTGATTCATTCACACCCGTCTGGCCAGCGGTCCCTTGAACAAATCACATAGTCCTGCAGCGTTTCTTAATTCATTCACACCGTCTGTTCAGCGATTCCTTGATTCATTCACACCCGTCTGTACAGCGATTCCTTGATTCATTCACACCCGTCTGTACAGAGATTCCTTGATTCATTCACACCCGTCTGTACAGCGATTCCTTGATT
The DNA here is from genome assembly GCA_021397915.2 of Tor tambroides. Taxonomy (NCBI): domain Eukaryota; kingdom Metazoa; phylum Chordata; class Actinopteri; order Cypriniformes; family Cyprinidae; genus Tor; species Tor tambroides. The sequence continues at coordinate 32,200 of JAFVLL020022044.1, forward strand.
CATTCATTCACACCCGTCTGTACAGAGATTCCTTGATTCATTCACACCCGTCTGTACAGCGATTCCTTGATTCATTCACACCCGTCTGTACAGCGATTCCTTAATTCATTCACACCCGTCTGTACAGCGATTCCTTGATTCATTCATTCACACCCGTCTGTACAGAGATTCCTTGATTCATTCACACCCGTCTGTATAGAGATTCCTTGATTCATTCACACCCGTCTGTATAGAGATTCGTTCACACTGATGATTTCACAGCGATTTCACAGTAGACCGTTATAATGCTCATCCTCATTCTGAATCATTATTCATATGATTGTTTTTAAATTTAATGTCTCATGAAATCTAGAAGCGTCTCCTCATCTCGTTGTTTGTGTGTTTATTTGGCTTTACTCTGTTTTGTGACACTGTTAAATTGCTGGTAATGAGACGGTTCCGCCCTTCAGAAAACCTCATTTATTTCACTTTTATTATGTCAGGCGCCATCGATGTTTTAATAGAGTCGCTCTGGCTGTATTAACAGGAGGAAATGATTTGACCGATGTCATGAATTGGTCTCATTCATACTCGTCTCCGGCCGGCTGGAGAAACTGATCAGCAGAATCAGGATGAATGTGTGTGTAGATGAGCTTTTCCTTTCATTTCAGTGTTTCTCCAGAGATTAGAACGTGCTAGTTAACGACTGATGTTTCCACAAACCCTCGGCTGACGCTCGTCCTCAAATCACCACGCATTCGCCATGATCACAGAGTCATTCAGACACACAATATCTCCATCATGAACACAGATCAGACTGATGTTTTTAAGGCGATGAGATCTGATCTGATCTGAGAGTCTGTAGCTCATCATGTGATCACATCATCTAATCATCAGCAGAATCATGTTACACACTAAATATTCCATAGAAGAATTTGGTAACATTTTATTTTAAGGTGTCTTTGTTACACAGGTTACATGTGCTTACTATTATAATAACAATAAATTATATATAATTGCATGCAAGTAACCCTGATGAGCCAAACCCTAACCATATAGTAAGTACATGTAGTTAATCAATATTACTCAGTACTTAAATATATAATTACACTGTAACAAGGACACCTTAAAACAAAAGGTTAACCAAGAATTTCATCTCACAGTGTCTGTGCTGTTATTGTATGAATCTGCTTGCTTTTGCCTCAGGATAGACTCTTCTTTCTTTCTTTCTTTTTTAAGATTTATTTTTGGCGGGGGTTTTTTTTCAAGCCGGGATTCGAACTGTTTTTATTACTTAGTCTTGCATTTCCAGTGCATCAGTCTGAGTGATTTGAGCAGTTGCAGCGCCAGGGTTTGAGGACAGAAACACTCGTGTGTTTGTATCGCGTCCTGAGCGCTCGGCTCGGGTCGAGTCGGTGAAGAGCGACAGCTGTTGCGGTGAGTATGATGGATAACGGCGCGTCTCATCACATCTGTGATGCTCTGATCAGCCTAATAACAATCAACAGCTTCATCAGAGCAGAGGTGCGTCTCTAAACACCATCGTGACGGCCAAGGGCAGATCCATGACATTTATTAAATTGTTTTCCTGGCTGGCATATCACATCTAAACCTGACCTTTAGCGCTCTAAACACTCCTGTAAACGCACCGCGGCTCTTACAAAGTGCCAGAGACCTTCTCTGCTCAAAGCTTCAGTTTTTCTCCTCCGTTTCTCATCTGTTTTTCTCTTTGATCTCTTCGCTGATAGAAAAGACGGTTTCCAGACAGCTCTGTGTCTTTCTGAAGCCATGAAACACAATCAAACGACGGTGACGCTTCACGCTGCAGAAGATGGAAATGTCACGTCTGGAGTCGGTTCGTCGTACAGTAACCACAGAAACCCGTTTGCTGCTGAAGTAATTAAGTGTGACGAAGAGCTTCACTGCTGTGGAGGCGCTCCAGCGAAGCCGATGCGATGCTGAATGCGTCTGAGATCTGCAGCGGCTCCTGACGCTCGTCTGTCCTGCAGGCCACTGTGTCTCAGTATTTCTCTCTCATATTAAAGCCGAGCGTCTGACAGAATGTTCAAAGTGTTGCTGATCAAAGGCGGCGCGTCGTTCCTCGTTCTGCAGCTTTCAGGAGCTTCATATGGTGCTCTCATAGATGCCCTTGTGTTACTGCAGCGCTGCATGTGAATGAGCTGCACTGATTCACACCGATGTCGAATCAGTCGCTCTGAGCATCTCAAACATCGCCGCTGTCGCTCTGCATCGAGAAGATCTCTGATCCTGGAGCCGTAGATCCGGTGGAGATTCCTCCAGGCTTCAGAGGTTCATGTTTACTGCACACGTTATGAATGAAATGGTTTGGTGTGGCTTTCTCAGTTTTTCACTGGAACACAGGACATTAAACAGACATGAGAACATCATGTGAGCTGAATGATAACCCGGCTTCTGTAGAGCTGCTTTACAGCTGGAATTAATCTGTTTCATAATTGATGAATTTTGCAACATTAGTTTCCAGGCTTTTTTCCTGTTTTCACCGTGAAGCTGCTTTGAAACAACCCGCATAGTATTGCGTTAAAGGGACAGAAGCGAGAGCATCTTTCCGTCTGTGTTTGTCCAGCAGGAGCTCTTGACCGTGACGTTCATCTTCAGCTTCATAACTCTGATGTGTTGAGGATTTCACATGTTGGAAATGGGTTTTCTTAATTTACCAGGTGATCTCCTGTAGTTTGTGTTTTTAATAAACTCCAGACACGTCTAACGAGCTCGTCTGACTCTCGCTAACTGCTAGCTAGCAGCACATTAGCGTGATGTATGTAGCGTTTGCAGGAGGCGACGGTGAAGCGGCGAATCATCCTCAAAGAGGTCAAGAGGTCAAAGCATTTAGACTTACACAGTCTTCATCAGAGACTGATTCATAAATAACGATCCGTCACTGACGCTGCTTTGTTTATATTCTCCAGTTAACGAACACGCGTGTCAAATGATTTTCTGCATGATGGATTTCGACTATTAAACTTTATCAAGTGTGAAGCAGAGAAATGAAAGTATTCATCAAATGGCCATTTTACAAACACACAGGTGAAGAATGAGCAGAAAAACCTTTCTTGGAAAGGAAAGTTTAGGACAGGAAACAATGGTTTAATAAACATCTAAATCTGGTTAATGTGAGACAGTGTTGATTAAATAACACACCAGCTCTCTGTTTCTGTCCTTGTGTGTCGGCTTCAGCTCAGATCTGATCGGACGGGAAAGGAAAGTGTTTGTCTGCAGGGTTCCTCTAATTGTCGACATGAAAAGACCTTCTAAAGAAACGCCTGCAGAAGAAAAGAAAAGAAACGAGGGCTCTGTTTCTTTCAGCGGCTCCTGCTTTAATCACACGTCTCTGTGTAGCAGCTTATGAATTATACATATTCATTTATTCACTTTTTGTGTTATATTCCAGCCTTACAAATACTGGGAACTGAAATGAGTAATTTTTTAATGAGAAATGAGGACATTTTGTAAAACAGACAGTCTTTGCGTTTTAGAAGTGAAGGACAGAAGCTGGAGGTCAGGTGATTGCTGAGGAAGAGTCATGTGATCAGGTGCATGCTGGGAAATGGTTCAGCTGCTGTCTGCTGTTGTTTTAGCAGCGACCCATCAGAGGGACGGACTTTAGTTAATGTGTGAAAGATATGCAGATGTTTAATTGAGTACAGCATTAATGTTGTGATCATGAGCGTGTGTGTGTGTGTGTGTGTGTGTTTGTGTGCATGTTTTTGTGTGTGTGTGTGTGTGTGTGTGTTTGTATGTTTATATGTGTGTGTGTGTGTGTGTGTTTGTGTGCATGTTTTTATGTGTGTGTGTGTGTTTGTATGTTTATATATGTGTGTGTGTGTGTGTGTCACTCTGACACTCAGTGAACTGCATCTGAAGTCACTGCACACTGTGATTTTAATT
>JAFVLL020022044.1:36205-38705 GCA_021397915.2 Tor tambroides
GATTCGCACGGGATTAAGATCACAGACAACCTCCGCAATTATTACAAATGACTGGAGGTCACCAGGTAATACTAATCCCGTGCGAATAGGGCTTAAGTATAAGTCAAATGTACTTAAATGTCATTTTAAGTATATTTCTGAGAAGTACATAAAAAGTACATTAAAAGTATACTTTCCTATTTTTAGTTTAAAAGAAGTATACTAATAGCACACTTGAATAATCTTCTTTTTCGTAAGGGTTGTCTTATGTTGCAAACACCTTTCCCATAATATTATTTTTTGGATATATCATATAAACACAGTTATTCAAAACCTAAAGCTCTTCTTTCATGAGCTCCTGTACATTTCTGTACAAGACTGAAAGTAATTGGCAGAGAGATGTTGAAAAAGTCACAATAAACACGAAAGAAAGATTGAAAGCAAACTTTTTTTTACTGTAAGCATTTGCGGTTGTGAATACAGTATTACACAGTGTGAAAGAAAAGAAACTGTGATGGTTTGTGATCCTCTCATGGTCCAGCTCATTATGTGCCTCAGTGCTTTCATTAGAAGCGTCCGGTAACTCGATGACATTCATTCCCAGCGGATCTGAGAGACGGCTGTCATCGTGATGCTCAGAGTGACCGGTCACATCACAGCGGAGTCTCTGCTGAGTCTGAGGATCCATCGCTGCTGCATCAGCGCCGTTCTGTGAGCCGTCTGAGCAGATTAGAAGTTCAGTCCAGTCTCTTCTGTCCTGGGAAAGTTCAAACACACACACAGATCAGCTCAGCGTTCCCATGAGCCTCTGCTGCGAACGTGAGGTCAGCGCCCGCCGAGTTGATCTGATCTGCAGTCAGAGTGTGTGTGAAAGAGAGAGAGAGAGAGAGAGAGAGAGTGTGTGTGCGTGCGTGCGTGCGTGTGTGAGTGTGTGAGTGTGTGTGTGTGTGTGAGTGTGTGTGTGTGTGTGTGTCTGATGTCAGCACCACATTCAGCCTCAGGATGTTTCTTCTGATCTGATGAATATTTCCTCAATAATATTTTTCATTTGGTTGGTGGCAATATGAGAGAATGCATTAATACTGTAAGCTCCAAAATTTCATTTTTCTAAAAATAATATGAAGTGAATAATTCTGACATGCATTTATATTAAATATATATATATATATATATATATATATATATGTATGTATGTATGTATGTATGTATGTGTGTGTGTGTGTGTGTGACCCTGGAGCACAAAAGCAGTCTTCAGTAGCACAGGTATATTTGTAGCAACAGACAACAATACATTGTATGAGTCAAAATTATCCATTTTTCTTTTATGTCAAAAATCATTAGGATATTAAGATCATGTTCCATGAAGATATTTAGTAAATTTCCTTCTGTAAACTTCATTTTTGATTAGTAATATGCATTGCTAAGAACTTCATTTGAACAACTTTAAAGGAGATTTTCTCAATATTTACAATTTTTTTGCACTCTCAGATTCTGAGGATTATTTATTTAAAAGATTATTTATTCAGCTTTCAGATGATGTATAAATCTCAATTTCAAAAAACTGACCCTTATGACTGGTTTTGTGCTCCAGGGTCACATATATATATATGTGTGTGTATGTATGAAATGATGAGTTACTTAATACAAATCAAGCATTCAGTAAAAGTGTTTAGACACTACAAATACAATCAGATTAAATCAGATACAAAATATCAATTTGTAAATTTATAAAGATGCAAACAATCAGAGCATCTGACAGACAGAGGTTTATTGTGTTTGAATCAGTAGATGAAGATGATGACAGTCAGTGCTGTGTTTGTTTGTGGTTAGTTAATAAATGATATTGATAATTAATGTGATTTTCCACAGCAGCTGATTCACACTTCAGACGTGATGAAGAAGATCTAGTGAAGAAATGTTTTCTGCTGCTGCTGTATACGATGTTTGCTGTAATGACAATCACAGGATCGAGCTCTCATTGTTCTCAAGTGTTGGGCTCTTTACCGTGACCTTTGACCCCGAGCCCAGGCACGCAGCTCTGTGTGGGTGAAGAGACACGGCTCTCTCTCGGGAAACAGGAAGTCATCTGGACATTAGCAGCTGGAGTTCCCATGGAGAAACGGTCCAGCTGCGTCTGTGGGGCCCGAGGGGTCCGGCGGGGCCGAGGCTCAGTCTGAAAACAGGCAAACAGCGACCCTCGGCTTCCTCTAACAAATGAAGTCTGAGACACACGAGGCATGAGGAGCGAATGACCCCCCACAGAGGCGAACGTGACGCGCCGCTCAATGAGCCGAGCTGAGAGAGCAAACGCCCGCAGAAACACACCCCTGAGATCCGGTCAGCTGCTGGTCAGCAGTCAGCGATCTGCAGAACTGGGGAAACAGATTCACATCATGATCTGAAATCATCACCAATCGATGTGAATGCCGTCTTTCTGCAGCAGTTCCAGAGCGTTCCCATCACCATCACACAGAACGCTCTTAAAGCAGCTAAAGATCAATCAACATCCTGGACGTCAAGA
>JAFVLL020022044.1:46205-48705 GCA_021397915.2 Tor tambroides
ACATACACACACTTTAACTATTTCAATTACATATATATTCATATTAAAATATGATTGTATAAATTATAATTATATAAAAATTATACATACATATATATATATATATATATACACACACACACACACACACATACATATATACACATATATATATACACACACACATCTATACACATATATATATATATATATATATATTTTTTTTATATATATATATATATATATATATATATATACACACACACATATACACATATATATACATATACACGTGTGTGTGTGTATATATATATATATATATATATATATATACACACACACATACACACACATATATATACATATACACGTGTGTGTGTGTATATATATATATATATATATATATACACACACACATACACACACATATATATACATATACACGTGTGTGTGTATATATATATATATATATATATATATGTGCGTGTGTGTGTGTATACACATATACATATATGTACATACACACACACGTATATATATATAACAACCACATACACACATAAAATTTAAGAAATAATTTGAGACTATACATAAACGTGAAACAAATATACAAATATATTACTATTTTATTTCAATTAATTTTAATTAATTATAAATTATTATACAGACTTACTTCTCATCACTAATGAACTCCAGGATATCCTGTTCCAGCTTGAGCAGCATCATTCTGTCTCTAAAAGAGTAAAGGAGAGTTTACAGATAAAACTGATGCAGAAGAACAGAAAAACAAACCAAATGGAGGCTAACGCTGCATTCAGATTCACATACTTCACTACGTACCTTGATAATGATGGACTTAAGTCAAAGTGCACACATTCGTAACACATTATCACATGTAGCATGTCCTAAAACTTTGTGGCCCGGTTTCACAGACGGGGCTTAGACTAAGCCAGGATTAGATCATAGTTCAATTAGGACATTTAAGCAATTTTTATACACGTGCTTAGAAAAAAACATCACTGGTGTGCATCTTCAGACAAAACAAAGGCACTGATATATTTAAAGATCAGTGCAAGTGTCTTTCAGCTGAAACAGCTCAGACTTAAATGTAAGTCTGGGACTAGGCTTAAGCCTTGTCTGTGGAACCGTGGGTGTATGTTATACAAATAATACAAATCTTGATACAACTGAACACTTAAATCAAATAATACTCATGCAAACATTAGACCTTAAAATCCATTACTAACTCATATTAAGGTTTATACACTGAAAATCCCTTCACTACTGAAAGTTGATGGAAAACATCACAAACTCTTTCTCTCAGAGAAATCTAAGCTCCTTCTGCACACTAACTACCATGATTTAAGGCTCTTTTCTTAGTGTGTGATTTGGGACGCAGCCAGAGTGATCCTGACAAAGGAAAAGCTGAGTGTAACCAGGGCCAGATGAGTTTGTGTGCGAGACGCCGGCGGTGTCTGATATCAGTGTTGTGTCTGAACGTACCTGGGGTTGTTTTTCAATGTGTTCACCAGGAACTCATGCACATCAATCCCTGTGGAATCAGTGTATTCCTGACTGGAGTCTGGAGGAGAACAGAGTCATCAGAACATCACGACTAACCCTTTAGTGAATTAATGACAGTTCAATCAAGAAGCAGGTCATTTTGTTAAACAGAAGCCATTATTATTCATTTTTTTATAGCATTATAATATGTTGCATCGTGACTCGTATGGAGTGCATTAGTGCCGCAGCTGGTTCCGTAAGTATTTTTCCCATTCATTTTTCCCATATGGATTTTATAAAAGTCTTCATTAAAGCATTATAAGCCACAAATCAAACCAACAAGCTACGAGGAGAATCACAACATTACAAAACTGTATTAGTAGCCAAAAAAAAATAAAAAATGAATAGATACAATATACAGTACTGTACATAAGTTTAGGCCACTAGTATTTTCAGCAGCTAAAAAATGGTTTTAAATCAGTTATTTCTATCTTTTGCTGTAGTGTGTCAGTAGGAAATATCAGTTTCCATTTCCAAACATTGATTTTGCCATTAATTGTAATAATCCAGTGAGATGTTTGAGATCTGATCTGATCATCATCCAGTCTGTCTGGAATGACATGAAGAAACAGAACAAACTGAGACAGACTAAATCCAGAAGAACTGTTACCAGGCAAACGAAATCAGTATCAACAAAATTCATCTTTACAATACAGAAGAAACACAGAAGCTACATCTGAAGTGGCATTTAGATATATTTACACAGTTTAATGCAGCTCTGAGGGACATGAATGCAATTAACCTCCAGTTACAAATGCATAAAAAACGTTGAATATGATGTTGAAATTATTTAAAAAATTAAAAGATACTTTAAAGGTGAAATTACAACCGCCAGTAGGTGGCAGCAAGTCACTGTTAATAAGTGAGTCATTGCGATTGAGCGAATCCCATTTAAATGGTTGATTCATTCCAGGAGTCCAGGCTCCAAGAGCGCAAAACAGTGCTGTGGCTGTGTTTG
>JAFVLL020022044.1:53705-77061 GCA_021397915.2 Tor tambroides
GCTTTTTGCATTTCTTTTCCTCTTGTGGAAGGACTCGGTCAAAATCACAGCAGTCCTTCTAGTCCTGTAACACTGTAGAATGAGTGTGATTTTCATGTGTGGGTCCCTACACACACACACACACACACACACACACACACGCTCACACACACACTCGCACATGCACACACACACACACACACACACACACACACATGCGCGCACACTCACTCACTCACTCTCTCACACACACGCACACACACACACGCTCGCACATGCACACACACACGTGCACACACTCACTCGAGCACACACGTGCACGCTCACTCGTGCGTGCACGCACACTCACTCGCACACGCTCACACACACACGCTCGCACATGCACACACGAGTGCGCATGCGCTCACACGCTCGCACATGCACACACACGAGCACGCTCACACATGCGCACACACTCTCACTTGCGCGCGCACTCTCACTCGCACGCTCTCACACTCACCCGCGCACACGCTCGCACATGCACACACGCTCGCACACACTCTCATTTGCTCACAGGCACACACACGCTCGCACATGCACTCACTCGCACACTCTCACTCACGCGCACACGTGCTCGCACACTCACTTGGTGCACACACCCTCACTCGCACACACTCACACTCTCACTCGCGCGCACACACACACACACATACATACATACATATGCGCGCACACACACTCACTCACTCGCACGCGCACATACACACTCCTCCTGTAACCCACGGACATTGTTTTCTCCGATGTGACCCTACAGACTGTCCACTGAAGGCTACTCCTCGTCCTCCCAAAAGCGGAGGCAGAGTTTTAGGTACAGTCTCTGCTGTGTGTTTTCATGCACTGCGTCTTGATGGTGAGCGTGTGTTGCTTTGCGTTGGCTCAGTGCACTGTCGGCCCCTGCATGGCTGCTGTGTACTTCAGTCTCTGGAAATGGACCAACATCACTGCACTCTGACATGCAACTGCATTTTGTTGTGTGTGTGTGTGTCAGTGTGTGTGAGAGTGTGTGTGAGAGAGGAAGAGAGAGAGAAGCTGGTCAGTCGCTAGGGGTGGGTGGTATGATCAAAGTCTTACATCACAGTATGAGTCATTTTATATCAGGTAATGTTATATATCACGATTCAGCGATTTAAAAAAAAAAAAAAAAAAAAAGTTTCTACTAAATGTGTGTGTGTGTGTATATATAAAATGAAAAAAATATTTACAACTAAATTAGGGCTGTCAAACGATTAATCGCGATTAATCGCATCCAAAATAAGTTTTTGTTTACACAATATATGTGTGTCTTCTGTATATATTTATTTTGTATATATAAAGACACACGCATACAGTATATATTTTGAAAATATTTACATGTATTTAAAAGTTTATATTTATATTCATATAATTTATATTATATAAAAAATATATTTAATATATAAATATAACATGTTTTTCTTAAATATATACATGCATGTGTTTGTATTTATATATACATAATAAATATACACAGTATACACACATATATTATGTAAACAAAAACTTTTATTTGGGATGCGATTAATCGCGATTAATCGTTTGACAGCCCTAAACTAAATATATATGAATACATTCCATGATCTTAATAAAAATAACTTTTATATGATATATGATAAATATTGTTATTGTTATTACCATTTAACATTCATCTAATATATAATTAAATGAATGTTAAATGTTAATAACAATAATGTATTTAAATGTATATTATTGTAATTAATAATAATAAAATATATTTAATTGTCACTTTTATACATTAGTATATTTTAATGTAATCAATAATAATTGTAGTACTACTGTAGATTTGATTAATTTAATAATTTAATTGTAATATTATTGTAATTATTATTATTGTCGTTAACATTAACCATTCTTTTAAAAAATAATATACTATTTATGTAAATGAATTGTATGTTATATTAATGTATAAAAACAAATAAATGTATTTAATATACATTAAATTCCATCTATCTACCTGTCTATCTATCTATCTATCTATCTATATATATATATATATATATATATATATATATATAATGTGTGTGTGTGTGTATATGTGTAAACTTCTTAAGTATTAAAAATCTTAAGTATTAATGGGTTATAATATAATATAATGTATATAAAAACAGATGATTGAATGAGCCATATTCACATTTTCCGTTTCTTGGCAACTGTACACAACTAATTTGTGCTTAATTTACTCCGCTTAACTTTTGTAGGTCACGCCCTGCTTGTATTTTCACACTATTCTGCGTTTCTTCAGCACTTCCAGATCTAAATCTCTGTCCTGCCCACAAATACATCTGAATCTGCCATCAGTGTCTATATCCCATCATACCGCCCAGTCCTGCCCGTCGCTATGGTTACAAAACAGGATGTTCTGGGTCTGTTGGTTGCTTGCTCTGTGTGTGTGTGTGTGCGTGCGTGCGTGCGTGCGTGTGTGTGTGTGTGATGTTTCCTCATGTAACACAATAACACCAGTGTCGCATTTCTGGAGTGTCTTCCTGCATCTGTGTTGAATGCGTGATGTTACTGCATCATATTCCAGATCTCATCCTCGTGATTATGAAGAGAAATGTGGGAGCGAATGGATGAAAGAAAGCAAATGTCATGGAGCAGCGGAGCATTGCATGTCTGTAGTGAGCGCAGCTCTAAAATAGACAGTGCAGCTGCCGCTTAAAATAGCTCATTCATTAATTACACACACACCACAGAAACACACACAGATTGCAGGGTTTGTTGGGTTTCCCAGTAGATTGGGGTTCATCAGACTTGTGTTAGTTCAGTGTTCAAATGTTCACAGGTTCATCTGACAGAAGACAATTTATTCTGTTGGTGATTCCCATAAGAAGATCACATTGTGCATCAGAAGATTGATTACAGTGACTGGTACACTGAAACATTCTGTGCTTACAGCTCACAATACTGAGTTTATAGCTCATGATTTTGTGGTTACTTCACGCAGTTCTGCGTTTACAGCATGCAGTTCGAGTTTATACTCGCAGGTCTCCGTTTACAGCTTGCTGTTCTGCATTTACAGCTCACAAATCTGCGTTTACATTTAGCAGTTCTGAAAAAAAAGTCTGTATTGTGAGATATAAACTCAGAAGTGCAAGGAAAAATGTCCAAATTATGAGATAAATATTGCAATTATGTGGTGGAAGCATGCTTCCATGGTTTTAGGCAAGGGAAAATAGTATGAAGTAATTTGTAAATAAGTCCTAGTTTTGCCTTTGAGGTCTCTCGTCCAATCAAAGAGACACTTTTTATTAACTTTATTCTGGTAGTTTTGTGCTGGAGTGAATCTAATTTAATCTTTTTGCTGATGCAAAATCACATTTGTTGCATTAGATTATAAGATGAAATGCTTTGTTTCATCACCTCTTTCTGTATATCTTGGGGAACTTGTGTGTTTGTTCCCAGTAGTTTTCTGTTCTTTAATATTCGATGTGCAAAATGTGGAAAAGCACTCAGAAGATGCTCTAAAACATAAATGTCAGTTCCCGTAAGGAAATAAGTCATCTGGTCTTTCACAGATCAGTTATTTTAATCATCTTATGCTAATATGCATTTTTAACACACATATTTTTCACAAAATATTTTAATTTAGTTTGTTGCATCTGTTGTTCATCTCAATAAAAAGTTTATGTCCATGATTATGAAGCATCTGAACAGTGTTTTTGTGAGCTGATCAGTGTAACATAACTACTGATGAAGATGTACTGAACTCTGGAACGGTTTTGAGTATCTTTAGCTGTTAAATACACAGAAGCATTGATTATTGGTTTTCTCGACAGCTGCTCTTGTGCATGAGGGCAGCGCATTATACAGATCTGAGTGTGTATGCATCATTTTAACAGTAGTGGACCTGTGTGTGTGTGTGTGTGTGTGTGTTTGTAGGGCTGCACGGTAAATAAAACCCATAACTTACACAAGCAAAAGTTTGAATTAAGTCGTTTTCAAATGTGCAATCCTCATGCGTGACTGCATGAGCAGCACTGCAAACCATACTGCCGCTCCATGCTGTTGCATTAAATGCAAGCGTGGTGGGTATGGCTGTACGGTGCAGCCCGGGTCTGTGTTACAGGTCTGATGTTTGAGTGTGTTTGTACACTACCTGTCAAATGTTTTTCAACAGTAGGAATTTTAATGTTTTTTAAAGAAGTCTCTTCTGCTCACCAGCCCTGCATTTATTTGATCCAAAGTACAGCAAAAGCAATAATAATGTGAAACATTTTTACTATTTGAAATAACTGTTTTCTATTTGAATATATTTTAAAATGTAATTTATTTCTATGATCAAAGCTAAATTTTCAACATCATTACTCCAGTCTTCAGTGTCACATGATCTTCAGATCATTCTAATATGTTGATTTGCTGCTCAAGAAACTTTTTTTTTTATCAGTATTTTAATCAGTTGATTACATTTTTTTCAGGATTCTTTGATGAATAGAATGATCCAAAGATCAGCATTTATCTAAAATAAAAAGCTTTTGTAACATTATACACTATACCATTCAAAACCTTGGAGTCAGTATAATTTTTAGGGTTTTTTTTGGTGGGGGGGGTTATAGAAAATAATACTTTCATTTAGCAAGGATGCTTTAAATTGATCAGAAGTGATCATAAAAACATTTATAATGTTACAAAGATTTCTATTTCAGATAAATGCTGTTCTTCTAAACTTTCTATTCATCAAAGAAACCTGAAAATGTTCTACTCAGATGTTTTCAACAATAATAATAATAATAATGTTTCTTGAGCAGCAAATCAGCATATTATAATGATTTCTGAAGGATCATGTGACTGGAGTAATAATGATGCTAAAAAATCAGCTTGGAAATCACAGGAATAAATTACGTTTTAAAATATATTCCAATAGAAAACAGTTATTTTAAATAGTAAAAATATTTCAAAATGTTACTGTTTTTGCTGTACTTTGGCTTAAATATATACAGGCTTGGTGAGACTTCTTTAAAAAACATTAAAAATCCTACTGTTCAAAAACTTTTGACTGGTTGTGTGTGTGTTTAATGTTCAGATTTGTGTTTATTGTCAGCACTTTGTGTCTGATATCTTGCAACCGAGTTTGTGTGGAGCTCCAGTGATGGATCTGCATGTTTGTGTGTGTTTGGACAGTCAGAATGAGTGTGTGTGAGTGTTTCTGTCTGTTTTCCCAGAGCTCTGTGTGTGTTCTCGTCCCGTTTGCAGGGGGAACAGAGAAAGCTCCAGCCGGGCGTCCAGCAGTCGCCAGAGCAGCACCGACAGCGATATGAAGAGCCTAGAGCCACGTCCGTGGAGCAGCACAGACTCGGACAGCTCCAACCGCACGCTCAGACCTCCGGTCACCAAAGCCAGCAGCTTCAGCGGCATCTCCATCCTCACACGCGGAGACAGCCTGGGCAGCAAGGGCTCGCAGGGCAGCGCCAGGGGCTCACGCACAGGTCAGAAAGAGCTTTTTTACCATGTACAGCGGGTAAAAAACCCATTTAAATCATCCATCTTTAACTTTAGCACTCTCTATTCTAATTCTGTTTTATCTATTTGTCGTATTTTTTTTATAAAAAACACTAGCTTTCTTATTCTATCTACTTGTTTTCTTTACAAAACAACTAAAACTAGCTCTCTTTTTTCTATTCTATCTACTTATATTTACATTGATTCATTTAGCAGCTGCTTTTATTAGGGCCCTATGAAATCCGTTTTATTTTTTCCCAAATTCCGTTTTATTTTTTTCTAAATTCTGGTTTTCCGTTTTAATTTTTCTGGAATCCGTTTTTTTCCGTTTTAATTTTTCTGGACTCCTTTTTAATGGTCAAATTAAATTGTATTAATCAAAAAGCATGTCTAATTAATTAAAATCGTGAAACTTATACAATTTAACAATTTATTAAAAGTGTAACAAAAATTACATCATGTTTAGGGCTGTATGAAATGTTTTATTTTTTTTCTCACCTTATGTTTTATTGTTACCAAATTCTGTGTTTTAGCATGTCTAATTATTTGAATGCATACAAACAATTTTTATTTATTCTTACAGTAGCCTTAAGAAATGTTTTTTTTCCCCTCTCAGAAATTCTGTGTTGTGTATTTAAATTTTACTGGTTATCAGATGAAGGCATAAAACATTGATTTAATTTATATTTTAATTAATGAAAAGTAAACATTTAAATTTTTGGCAAATAAAGGGTTTTACTATTAAAATTTAAATATTTTGTGATTATTTCTAAAAATAAATAAAGTTTTATTACTTTTCAACAGTAGTAGTAGTATTATTAAGTACATTCTACTAAATAATAGTAATATAGCCTATTTCTGGCACAATGTCTTTAAGTTAAACCGAACTTTTATTTTGACGGGTTGCCGTGAATACCTTTAAAGTTCTGTGTGTATATGATATGACGCTAGTTTTACTCAAATGAAATGGTAAAATGCTCGTGAAGTGACTTTCAGAGCAGTTTTGGAGATATTGTTCATGTATTTATGTCCTCATTGAGACGGCAGACGCTGAAATCACCGCGAGCGTCACGCGCGCTGTGTATATAGTAAACAAAACCGCGCGTCTGCTCCATTCACACAGAGACTCGCAGAACATGCAGGATTCATATTTAAATTTGCAGCTTAATATTTACAGATACTAGTCCATATCGCGATTTGATTCAAGTGTAATGATTAATTCATCTAAACTTTGACAAATTCCGTGACATTCCACGTTAATCTGTAAATTCCGTTTTTATGACAGGATTCCGCGATTCCGTCCGCATTTACTGCATCGCGGAAATCATAGGGCCCTATTTTATCCAAAGCGACTTTCAAACGAGGACAATAGAAGCAATCAAAACCAACAAAAGAGCAACAACATGCAAGCGCAGTGACAAGTCTCGGTTAGCCTAACGCAGTACACATAACAAGGTTTTTTCGTTTTGTTTTTTTATAAAGAAAACAAGTAGAATAGAAAAAAGAAAGGTAGAGTTAGTTTTTAAAGAAAAACTAGCAGTTGGAGAATAAATATGCAATTGATAGAGGGTCAAGTGTGTGTGGGTATTTTTAAATAAAAAGAAGACAGATAGATCAAATAGAATTGGAGAGTGCTAGAGTTAGAGGGTTAAATAAAGATGGAAGAGATGTGTTTTTAGCCGTTTCTTGAAGATGGCTAAGGACTCAGCTGCTGGGATTGAGTTGGGCAGGAGGGAACGGTTAACGTAAAAGTCAGTGAAAGTGATTCTGTGCCTTTTTGGAATTTTTAGGAATAACACAATACAGATAGAATATAACACTAAAATAGGAAAAACAGAAAATTAAATAATGCACTATATACAGAAGTAGGAATATAGAAGAAAAAAGAAAAGAAACAAATTGTAATTGTTTAAATGATATCGCACAGGTAACGCACACACGCTGTGTCAGGTCAGCAGTCTGCTTTAAAGGGATAGTTCACCCAAAAATGAAAATTCTGTCATCATTTACTCAGCCTCAAGTAGTTCCAAACCTGTATGGATGTCTTTGTTCTGCTGAACACAAAGGAAGATATTCTGAAGAATGTGGGAAACAGAGCAGTTCTGGGGCACCATTGACTTCTATAGTAATTTTTTTTTTTTCCTACCGTCGAAGTCACTGGTGCCCCAAAACAGCCTGTTTACAAACTTTCTTCAAAATATCTTCCTTTGTGTTCAGCAGAACGAAGACATCCATACAGGTTTGGAACTACCTGAGGGTGAGTAAATGATGACAGAATTTTCATTTTTGGGTGAACTATCCCTTTAAGTCTTGCTGAATGTGCTTGAGAAAACTGTCTTCTGTCAGCACAATGTAGCAGCAATCCATCACATCAAAGCTGTAATCTTATTGTACTCATGTAGAACAAGAGATGCAGATGCAAAGGCCAAAATCCTGCTGTTTATTGCATCTCCTAGCTTAGCCTAGCTTAGCCTACTTTACCCGTCAAATAATAGTTTTTACTTGGAAGAATTTTGTTTTATTTTATTTTACTTTTAATTTATATTTTTTTAATATAATTTTATTTATTTTATTTCCCAAAACAGGAATAAAATGGGAAAAAATAATCTAATAAAATAAAATTATTTTTATTTGTGTATTTATTTATTTGTTCATTTATTTATTTATTTACCAGGTTTATTTCTCCCAAGTAAAAGCAATATTTATTTTGTTTCGTTATTTATTTGTTTGGTTTGTTGGTTGTTTTTTTTTCTTTTTTCTTTTGCAAAATGCATTGAAATGTTTATTTTTGAAGGGAAATAAATTTCATCACTGTTATTCCTGTTATTAATATTAAATTTTAAAATATATTTTTATTTTTAAATGTCATAGGAATATAACACTATTGCAGTATTTTAAAGGCTCCTATATCTTCTGTCTGTTACTCTATTTCAGGTCAGACACTTCATAGTATATACATTAGATTTTTGTGATGACATTTTGCATTAATGCATTTGAATCGCAAGCATTTTCTTTTGCATCATGCAGACTGTTCTGGGGTCAGATCGATGCTCACTCTCTATTTTGTTATAAACATTAATGCACTTCTGTCCTCTCTTTCTCTCAGGTCTTCCCACAGTCACTCCGGACATTTGTACACCCTCTCAGCCGCCCCAGCAGAGCCGCGGGCTCCTGCCCTGTCCCCCAAACTGCCCCTCTGGGGCCCCTCAGACCCCGAGCCAACCGGCCCCCCCGCCACTGCTGCCCACCCCGACTCACACACACACTCTCACACACACACACACTCACACACAGCACGCCATCAGTGCACACAATCACATGCTGCCTCAGGTGAGTACAGCAGTCACGGTCAGTCTGATGCACACATTATCACACTGAACATCTGAACTGCTCTTTAAACTTACTTAAGCATTTTAAAACAACTTATCACAGAATATCACAGCAGCAAGTGTCATTTATTGTGAAATAAGATGCAATCCAAACATCTCATAAAACAATCAAAACATTTCATAAAACAATCAAAACTTAATTTAATTTTGAAAATTAGGATAAAAAAAAACAAACAAACCAAAAACCCCGTGAAAAATTCAAAACAAGCACAAAAGCCCAAACACAAAGTCCTCTACGAACATTCTTGATCGTGATGATATGTGATCCTGGACCACAAAACCAGTCATAAGGGTACATTTTTTAAAATTGAGATAAATCATACATCAATGGAAAGCTGAATAAATATTTGACGTATGGTTTGTTAGGATAGGACAATATTTGTCTGAGATACAACTATTTGAAAATCTGGAATCTGAGGGTGCAAAAAAATCAAAATATTGAGAAAATCACCTTTAAAGTTGTTCAAATGAAGTTCTTAGCAATGCATGTTACTAATCAAAAATTAAGTTTTGATATATTTACGGTAGGAAATTCATAAAATATCTTCATGGAATATGATCTTAATATCCTAATGATTTTTGGCATAAAGGAAAAATGGATAATTTTGACCCATACAATGTATTTTTGGCTATTGCTACAAATACACCTGTGCTACTTAAGACTGCTTTTGTGCTCCAGGGACACACATATGCACAAATTTCTTTTGTAAATTGCAAATTCTAAATGGATAAACTCAATTTAGGAGATATTTATTTTCAATAGGAAACTAGATTTTTTTTTATTTGTTTGTGTGTGTGTGTGTGTGTGTTTTGGTTCTGATATTTAATTATGTCCTTTTTTATACATTGCTCAAAAAAATGAGAGATTATCTGTCTGAAATATTTTATTTACAATTCGATTTCCAGATCTTTATTGGCATGATTGTGTTTGCATGCAATATTGCCAAAGCATTATCACACAAATCAAATAATGACATGAAAAAGAAATATGCAATATAATAGTAACAAATATCAATAGAATTAGAATTAAAACTAATCACAAAATGTATTTTTTTGATTTCAGCATGTGTATTAGAGGAGTTTTGTAGATGTTTTATGCGTATACACCTAATAAATGAGGTTAAGATGTGCAGTTTCTACTTGGACACTAATGGTGATGTGATATCAAATGTGTGTTTTTGCACTGAGAATTTTATTAGTGGCCTCTGAATGTGTTTTTGAAGATATTTTCTTGAGTGACATTGCGTGTGGGCTTTTTTTTTTTTTTTTTTACATTGAACTCACGAGGATTTTTTGAGCCATAGTAATATGACAGCGCATGTATTTTGGTAGTTAATGCTGGTTATTACTCTGTATTTGTGGCAGTTTGTCATGCTAATGCTGCACAGCTGAACTCATGTCAGATATATTTCAGTTTCTCTGTCCATGAACAGATCTTTCTTCTCTAACCTCTCCTCCGCTTGTGTCCCTCTAACTCGATTCCTTCGTCTGGTTTCCCCGTCTGAAGGCCTGTTCCTCTGTTCTCTGTCTCTCTGCAGCCGGTGGCGTCTCTGCAGCCGTCTGCGCAGGCTGTGTCTTACTCAAACCCTTCGTGCCCTCAGGTCATCCTGCCTGTTTCTCCTTCCCAGCAGTACAACATGGTACTTCAGCTCCTCTCTTTCTCTCCTCTATCTTTCCCTTCATTTCCCATCATCTGTTTCTCTCACTCTTCTGCTCTTCAGCTGGATATTGCATTTAGTAGTGATTTTTTTTTTATTTTTTTGAGCAGAAATGTGCAGATTCTGTTTGTTGATGAGCCTGTATAAATTATTCTGTACCAAAATGTGTTAGAGATGTAAAGTTTTAAATTGTCCTTGTCCTACTATTCTAGGTGGATGAGTTTTTAGTTTAGTTTAGTTCATTTGTTTTATGCTTTTTATTGCATTTTATATTGTATTTTTTCTCATTGTATTTTATATTTTATATTTACTTTTTTTTTATGCTTTCTTTGTCCTGATTCAGCTACTCCAGGTGGATGATCTTCTCATTTTATTTAATTTTATTGTATATTATTTTTTCTCTTTTTTTAATTTTTAATAATAATAATTATTATTATTATTATTAATATTTATACTTTTTATTTTATACTTTTTTGTCCTAGTACAGCTATTCTAGGTGGATGAACTTTTTTTTATTGTAATTATTATTATTATTATTATTATTATTATTATTATTATTATATTAACTAACTTATTTCTTATTTTATGCTGTTTTTGTCCTGGTATCTAGGTGGATAATCTTCTGTTTTTTTATTATTATTATTATTCTTTGTACTTTTTATGTCTTTTTTGTCTTAGTACAGCTATTCTAGGTGGTTGAAATTCTCACTTTCTTGTATTTTATTTTTTAAAATTATTTTTATTATAATTTTATTTTATAACTAGTTACATATTAATAGTTATGTATTTAGTATATCCTCAGTAGGTAAGGCAATCCCAGACTCCATTGACAAGCTCATTGAAAATTGTAAAATTGCTGTGCATTTAGGTTCGCTCAGTTAGGTTTGAAGTGAATCATGCTGATCTCTCTGTGTGTGTGTTCAGGGAGATGAGTTGACTCCAGGTTTCGCGCAGATGTCTCTAAGCCGTCAGGGCTCCAGTGAGGCACCAGAGCCGCCCAGCCTTTACCAGCCTCCGCCCGCCGTTCTATCCCAGCATCCTCCACCCCAGCCCAGCTACATCATGCCCCCGCCGCCCTCTGGATACCAGCCCTCCGCTCCACACCCGCATCCACCTCCACCACCGCCTCCACCAACACAACCCATCCTCCAGACGGCTCCGCCCGCACAGGGATACATGCAGCCGCCTCCGCCGCCACAGCAGGTGCTCACTCACACTACACACACTCACACTATACACACACACACACACACACTCTCTCACACACACTCTCTCACACACACACACACACTCACACACACACACTCTCACACACACACACACACACACACTCTTATGCACGCACAGTCATACACACACACTCTCTCGCACACGCACACACACACACGCACACTCATTCACACGCACTCACACGCTCACACGCACTCACACACACTTAAACACGCACACTCACACTATACACACACTCACTCTCTCACACACACACACACACTCTTACGCATGCACAGTCATACACACACACTCGCACGCACACTCATTCACGCACACTCACGCACTCACACACACACACTCTTACGCATGCACAGTCATACACACACTCGCACTCACACACACACACACTCTTACGCACGCACAGTCATACACACACACTCTCTCGCACACGCACACACACACACTCTTACGCATGCACAGTCATACACACACACTCGCACGCACACTCATTCACGCACACTCACGCACTCACACATACACACATACACTATACACATGCGCACACTCATACACACTCTCACACACACGCACTCGCACGCACACACTCACATGCACACTCATTCACACGCACTCACACGCTCACATGCACACTCATACACACACACACTCGCACTCACACACGCACTCACACACACTTAAACGCACACTCACACTATACACACACTCACTCTCACACGCACTCACACACACACGCTCACGCACTCGCGCGCACATACACTCACGCGCACATGCACACACACACATACGCACACACACTCTCTCACGCGCGCACACACACACTTCATGGAAGCACAAAAAAAAAGTCAGAATTTTGAGAAAAATTTGTCAGTTACAAGATATAAACTCAGAATTGTGATATATAAACTTGCAATCCTAAGAAAGTCTTGATTGTCAAATAATGTTGCAGTTACCATTTTATTTTTATTCCATGGCAGGAAAAAAAATACAAACAAAATTGCAAGATGTCAACTCAGAATTCTGAGAAAAAAAATCAAGAATTGCAAGATTTAAATTCAGAATTGTATTTATATCTCGCAATTCTGAAGACAAAGTCTGAATTGTGAGAGTCACAATTACTTATTTTTTTAATTCAAATACATTTTTTACATATTACAATAGAAAACCGCTATTTTACATTGTTAGAATATTTCACAATTTTTACAGTATTTTTGGTTAATTAAATGCAGCCTTGGTGAGCAGAAGAGACTTCTTTCAGAAACATAGAAATCTTATCCACCCCAAACTTCTGAACATTGTGTATTTCACAAATACTGTGCAGTATACAGTAACCAGCTTAAGCTCAGTCCTGTAGCTCTGAATCGTGTTTGTTTCTTCATTATCGTCGTCTCTCCAGCCGAATCATGAGACACTAAGGATTGAAAACAAATCAGCAGCTGCCAAATGCGTTCAGCTCCAATCTTGAGGTGAAAAGCTGTGATTTCCAGTGTAAAATATTAGCATCCTCTTTCGCTCTGTGAAGAGGAAACGGGAAGCTGGCACAGCCGTGATGGAAAACTTTAGTTAGAAAACGAAGTGTTGTGATTGTTGTGAAGGGATGTTTGTGTTTGTGAATCACACTCTTCTGGTGCAGACGTGCTGTAAATCACACACGCCTGCTGTGTGCATTTCTCTCTTCGCACGGCTGATAATGTGCTGCGGGAGAATCGGGTATGCTGCATTAGATACATTTGCAGAAACTAATAATGTAAAATTACAGAGCAGGTTAAGTCAAGAAGATCCAGTCGGGGGGTGTTTGTTAGACACGAAAAACAAAGTCAAGTTTAGTTGTTTATTAGAGCAGGGTTCAAAATATCAATTTCTCGTTTTTATTCAATTATCATTTTGATGAACCAATATCAATTTTTAAAGCTCAGGAATCGATCTGTGCTGTTTAGTTGATGCATGAACAAAATTTAATAAAAAAAATTATTTGTAGCTCCTTCCATTCAATAATCGTAATAATAATAGCTAGAAAAAATATCTCTAGAGAGGAGCATTTTGATAAAATGCATTATATTACATATTCATTATATTTTTCATAACCTGTTCCTCAGTATTTAATCTGTTTGAATAAATCGGTCATGAAATCAAGTTCTGACATCCACTGTTTACGTGTTTATATTCCAAACAACAAACTGGAGTATAAAGTAAAAAGTAGTATAAAATATAACCCATTTATTTATTAAAACATCCAGCAGAATTACTACACTGTGATTAATAAATGACTCATACGGTGATATTAGACTGAGGTCCTTGCGCCCACCGCTATAATAAACGGTGAATCAGTCTTTATATTCCATCAGAGCCTCTCTGAAATCAGAGCAGCACATAAATACTCAAGGCTGTCTGTGTCTGTGTGTGTGAGAGAGAGTGTGTTTGTGTGTGTGTGTGAGAGAAAGTGTGTGTGTGTGAGAGAGTGTGTGTGTGTGTGTGAGTGTGTGAGCGAGAGTGTGTGTGAGAGAGAGAGAGTGTGCGTGTGTGAGAGAATGTGAGTGAGAGTGTGTGTGTGTGAGAGAGATAGTGTCTGTCTGTCTGTGCGCACGTGAGGGAGAGAGAGTGTGTGTGTGTGTTTGTGTGTGTGAGAGTGTGTGCGCGCGTGTGAGTGTATGTGTGTGCGCGTGCGTGTGAGTGTGTGTGTGTGTGTGTGAGAGAGTGTGCACGTGTGTGAGAGAGAGAGAGTGTGTGAGAGAGTGTGTGTGTGTGTGTTTGAGTGTGTGTGAGCGAGAGTGTGTGAGAGAGTGTGTGAGAGTGTGAGAGAGAGTGTGTGTGTGTGTGAGAGTGTGTGTGTGAGAGTGTCTGTCTGTGCGCACGTGAGAGAGAGTGTGTGTCTGTGTGTGTGAGATTGTGTGCGCGCGTGTGAGTGCGTGCGTGCATGTGTGTGAGAGAGTGTGTGTGCGCGTGTGTGAGAGAGAGAGTGTGTGTGGGAGAGAGAGAGAGTGTGTGTGTGTGAGAGAGAGAGAGTGTGTGTGTGTGTGTGAGAGAGAGAGAGAGTGTGTGTGTGTGTGTGGGAGAGAGTGTGTGTGAGAGAGAGAGAGTGTGAGTGTGTGTGTGTGTGTGTGAGAGAGAGAGAGAGAGAGAGAGTGAGTGTGTGTGTGTGAGAGAGAGAGAGAGTGAGTGTGTGTGTGTGCGCGTGTGCGCGCGGTATCAGAGGTAATGATGTGCAGTGTGTATTGTCGTCAACACTCAATTCAGTTAGCTTTAACACTCTCTCTCTCTCTCTCAGATCCAGGTTCAGTATTATTCCACCGGAGGACAGTATCCGAATTCAGGCCAGCAGTACCGCTCCATCTCTCATCAGGTGTCATACCCCACACAGCGCTCTCAGCCGCTGCCCCCGCCGGCGCAGCCCTCCGGTCAGTGTGACATCACTTCCTGTTCCTCTGCTCCACACACCCTACATACACAACATCTTATTATCCTCCCTGTAAAACAAGCTCATCAGATTGAGTCACACATGGAAGACTATCTCCACCACATAAGAAAAAAAATCATGCTTTCATAAATCATAATTATGAAATGTAAAAGAATAAAAAAATGTGAGAGAAAAAGAAAAAAAGACAGTGTATCTGGTGTTTATCATGTTATGGGGTCCAAATGTTAAGTATAAAATATTAATATAATAAAATATAGAAATTATAAAAAATGACAAAAAGTCAATTAATAGATGGACTTGTTATGGGGAAAAAGTAAAAATTCTGACATGTTGGGTCATAATTATTAAAAAGGTCAAAATTATGATGCAATAAAAATGATAAAATTTTAATATAAAATATTAGTAAAATTACTAAAATATAAATGCTCAAAAGTCATACTTATAAAATAGTCATTATGGGGAAGAAAGTAATTTATAATTAGGACACTAAAATGCCATAGTTATGAAATAAGTCATAATTTAAAAGATAAAAAGTCAAAATTGACACACTAAGCCAAAAGTCGAAATGATCACATAAACTGAAATTATGACATCTTAAGTCATAAAGTCATAATTATGAGAAGTCGAAACTGACCAATCGAAATTACTAGTATAAAAAGTCAAAATTATAAAATATTATTACATTTAAATATAAAAAAATTAATATACAAATTATAGCATTATTTAATAATTATTTTTTAATTAAAACAAATTTCTTTTAATAATTTAATAAAATTATAATTTAATAATTTTGATTATATTTAAAATTATGAGTTATTTATAATTATGAAAAGTTGAAATATGACATAAGTCATAATTCTGAGATTAAGTTTCTTTTTTTTTGTCTTAACTTTGACTTTGCAAAATAAAGTCATTATTTTGATTTACCAAAGCATGATTTTTCTTTCTGATGTGGAGGAAACGATCTTCCATCATCTGTCTCTGCTGACTCCTGTCGTTTTTATGCTCTCTTATATTGATGTCTCATATTAAACTGACTGTTAAAGCTCTGAACGGCTCCCTGACGATGAGCGGTTGAAGTCTGATGTGCTTTTGTTTTGCGCGATCAGCTCCTCTCCAGCCCATGATGACCAATCAGCAGCCTGCGTACCAGGGCATGATGGGAGTCCAGCAGCCTCAGAGCACCAGTATGATGAACACGCAGCGCACGGCCATGAACGGACAGATGCAGGGCATGATGGTCCAGTACCCGCCCATGCCCTCCTATCAGGTGTGTGTGAGTGTGTGTTTGTCTGTGTGAGTGTGAGTGTTTATGTGCGTGCGTGTTTGTCTGTGTGTGTGAGAGAGAGAGTGAGTGTGTGTGTGGTGTGTGTGTGTGTGTGTGTGAGTGAGTGTTTATGCGTTTGTCTCTGTGTGTGTGTGTGTGTGTATGTGTGTGTGTTCATGTGTGTGTTTGTCTGTGTGAGAGAGTGAGGTGTGTGTTTGTTTGTCTGTGTGTGTGTTTGTCTGTGTGTGTGTGTGTGTGTGTGTGTGAGTGAGTGTTTATGCGTTTGTCTCTGTGTGTGTGTGTATGTGTGTTCATGTGCGTGTTTGTCTGTGTGAGAGTGAGTGTGTGTTTGTTTGTCTGTGTGTGTGTGTGAGTGTTTATGTGCGTGCGTGTTTGTCTGTGTGTGAGAGAGAGTGAGTGAGTGAGTGTGTGTGTCTGTGTGTGTGTATGTGTGTGTGTTCATGTGCGTGTTTGTCTGTGTGAGAGAGTGAGTGTGTGTTTGTCTGTGAGTGTTTATGTGCCTGCGTGTTTGTCTGTGTGTGAGAGAGAGAGTGAGTGAGTGTGTGTTTGTCTGTGTGTGTGTGTGAGTGAGTGTTTATGCGTTTGTCTCTGTTTGTGTGTATGTGTGTGTTCATGTGCGTGTTTGTCTGTGTGAGAGAGTGAGTGTGTGTGTTTGTTTGTCTGTGTGTGTATGAGTGAGTGAGTGTGTGTGCGTGCCTCTGTGTGTGAGTGAGTGTCTGTGTGTGTGTGTGTTTGTCTGTGTGTGTGTGTGTGCGTGAGTGAGTGTTTATGCGTTTGTCTCTGTGTTCATGTGTGTGTTTGTGTGTGTGAGTGAGTGTCTGTGTGTGTGTGTGTGTGTTTGTCTGTGTGTGTGTGTGCGTGAGTGAGTGTTTATGCGTTTGTCTCTGTGTTCATGTGCGTGTTTGTCTGTGTGAGAGAGAGAGCGTGTGTGTGTGTGAGATTAACCGCTCCTCGTGTGTGTTGCTGCAGGTGCCTGTAGCCAGTGATAGTCAGTCTGTGGTGCAGCAGCAGTACCAGCAGCCAGTCATGGTTCCCGCCAGTCAGTCCGTACAGGGAGCCATGCCGCCTGCGGCCCCCATGCCCGTCTACTACAGTGTACTGACGCCCACACAACAGAACAGCACAAGGTATGCACACGCTAACACCTCAACACGCGTGTCATGTGTTTACTGTCAGATAATGTTAGATATCTGGAAAAAAGGTTCTGTTTTACTGCTGTATGCTACTGAGTAGCGACACTAAACTGACAATAAAACTTAATGAACAAAACAAAATTATCTGCCTTGGTTCCTCAAAATATGATTGATTGATTGATTGATTGATTGATTTGTAAAAACAGATTTTTTTTTTTTGTTTATGCCAATCTCAATTACATTTATTTTTATTGCGCAGTATCATATCCTTTCGGTTGCATTAAATTAAATTGTTTGTGTTATTACTTATACTTAGAATAAGTTTATGCTGTATTATTGTTTTTGTGCTAAATTCTGCTCTGATTATTTAAATGATTTAATCTATTAGTAATATGACTAGAAAAAACTCTTAAGTAGTTTTAATAGCTGTGTTTCCATCCATGTTTTTTTTGTGAGTTGAGATGTTGTAATAAACTATGAATGGAAATGCCAAGATGCACATAAAATCTTAAAATGCATATAAACTTGTTTTATTTGATGAGAAACATGCATAAATTACTATGAAGAAACATACAGAGTGATGACCTGTTGTTTGTTTTATTGGTTGTATTTAGTGTAAATTTATGTTTTGATGCTGTATTGTCATTTTTGTGGTAAATTCAGCTTTAATTATTTAAATACATAATTTAATCTGTGCATATTTTGGGATATTGCATTTAAAAAAAAACATTGGAAATGCCAAGATGTGCATAAAATTTTCAAATGTGCATAAAAACTTATGCTCTTAATTGAGGAGCATAATTGTTTTATTTTATAAGAAAATTTGCATTAACTACAGTGAAGAAACATATAGTGACAAGTATTTCTATTTGTTTTGTTATATTTAGTGTAAATTTATGTTTGATGTTTTTATGCTAAATTCTGCTCTGATTATTTACATATACATATTTATAATAATTTAATCTACTATTAGTAATATGATTAGAAAAGTTTCTATCCATGTTTTTTTTTTTTTTTGGTGAATTTTGGTATGTTGCATTAAAAAAAACACTGGATGGAAACACCAAGATGTGCATAAAATCTTAAAATGCACAGAATAACATGCACTTGAGGTAAATCATTTTTATTCAGTAAGAAATCATGCATAACCTACACTGAAGAAACTGTGCTGAATTCTGCTTAACCGTGTGTTTTTGTGTATTTCAGTCCATCTGTGGGTTACTTGCAGCCGCCCAGTTCAGATCAGTACCAGATTACCCAGTCTGCCTCACCCTGCAGCCCACAGCCAATGCAACAGCAGTATTCAGGTACACCACAAACACACATGGTCCATCTGCTAACTACAGCTGAAATTAAGATCAAAACCAGAATCATTCTCATTCATTGAAATAAAGCTTGAATTAAAATAAAATATAAGTATTAAATGAAAAATGTACTTAGAAGTAAATGTACATAGTAATTACAAATATAGTAATTAGAAAACTTAAGTTGAAGTAAAACTAAATACAAAAAATAGTTTTTTTTAATATATATACAAAGCAAAACTTAAAAATGACAAGTACATAAAAATGAAACTAAATGAACTGAAATTAAAAACTTAAATTTTAAAATCAAAAATATTAAAAAAAACATTCAAAATATTAATAAATACTGCAGTAGTGTATAATACTATACCAATACCATATTAATACTGAACATCATGAATAGTTATGAACACATGTATAATATATAAAGTGCAATTTACAAATAATTTACCCATTGTGCATCAGTAAATATCAGTGCAGTATCAACCCAATGAACTTCCCTATATTCAACAGTAGTTTGCATGTGTTATCATATCTCTGTCTAGTTTATTTTGTATTGTGAGTGACTGAGCTGCTGATGTGGATGTGTTGTAGGGGTCCCTCCTCCCGGTCCTGGTGTGATGGTAATGCAGATCAGCGTCCCGAACGGACCGCAGCCGACCCAGAATCCTCCGCTGGTGCAGTGGAACCCCTGCAAATACTACAGCATGGAGCAGAGACCCAGCAAACCCGAGCCGCAGGTACCAGCGCACACAGGAGATTTGTGTGTGTTTGTGTGTGATTGTGTGTGTGAGGACCAAATGTCCCCACAAGGATAGTAAAAACCTGAAATTTCTGACATTGTGGGGAACGGCCTGCAGTTCACGAGGGAAAAATAAAAAATAGTAAATAATGTTTATCTGAAAGTGTAACCATGCAAACAGGTTTTCTGTAAGGGGTAGGTTTAGATTTAGGGATAAAAATATCGTTTGGTCAGTATGAAAGTAATAGAAGTCTATGGAAAGTCCCCACAAATCACAGAAACAAACGTGTGTGTGTGTGTGTAGGTCAGCACTCAGCTCAGCAGCCCGCTGGCGTCTCCCACTCAGTCTCCAGCTCCCTCTCCGTCTGGCAGTGTGAACACTGTGTGTCCGGGTCTCGGCCCACTGCCTCTCATCTCACAGTTCCCTCGGCCCGGCGGCCCAGCACAAGGTACACACACACACACAGATATGCACGCACACACACTTTATTGCATGAGAAACCCCTACAAAGATGTTTCTGTCCAAACTGAAAGCAAAATACTGAAAAAAACAAAAGACATTTTATCATATCAGAATATTTAACATACATAAACAAATATATAAACACACACACACACACACACACACATATACATATATATATATATATATATATATATATATATCTGACATTATCAACATGAATTTGTTCTGACACAGTTTAACTCTTGAGTTCTTGTCATATTTTATTGCCATTTTCTAAACTATTGCAAATAAACTGTGATAATGTGAGAAATGTTGAAGGTGTCTGAATAAAATTTGGTTTAACTGTGTGTGTATGTGTATGTGTATGTGTGTATATATATATATATAATATATATATACGTGTGTGTGTGTGTATATATATATATATATATAAAAACATAATACTACTTGTTGTCTGTGTTATTTTAAATATCTCTTTTTTTAACATTTTAATTACATTTTCTTGTCTCCTTTAAAAACAAAGATATTGTTAAAGTATAAAGTATATTGCAATAATTATATTTTCAATATATTATTTACATACATGCATATGTGTCTCTGTGCATATATAATTTATATATTTTTAATTAATTATTTTGTTAATAGTATTGTAAATTATTTTTAATTTAATTGAATTTTCCTATCTCTTTAATAGTATTTATACTGAATTTTGTCTGGTGTGAAGCACTTTGAGCTATACTGCTTGAAATGTGCTATACAAATAGAGTTATCATACTCAACAATGTGGAGTGAGTTTTTGGACCATTGGCATTTCACTGTGGGCGGAGCTACGTGACAACCAATAGGAAGCTTTGCTGTTTGTTTTGATTGCGGCTGTTTGAGATTATTCACCTGGACAGGATTCATTCCTGTTTTTATTATGATGCAAAATGCCATCTATATCTAGTCTTCCAACACACTCATGACATCATGATGAGCTCTGGACCCGTGGTGACCCTGCCTGTGTACAGTCACTGTGACCCGCTGAGAGAGTGTGTGTGTGTGTGTGTGTCCTACTGCCCCAGTGAGCTGCCAGTGTTGTGTTTGGCTGTCCTCCAGCGCTCTGACTGACACTCTCTCTCTCTCTCTCTCTGTGTGTGTGTGTGTGT
This sequence comes from Tor tambroides, assembly GCA_021397915.2. Taxonomy (NCBI): domain Eukaryota; kingdom Metazoa; phylum Chordata; class Actinopteri; order Cypriniformes; family Cyprinidae; genus Tor; species Tor tambroides. Next base: position 74,969 of record JAFVLL020022044.1, read on the forward strand.
GTGTGTGTGTGTGTGTCAGCAGATGGACGCTACTCTTTACTGGGGCAGCCGCTGCAGTACAGTCTGTGTCCTCCTCCCATCATGCACAACCACAGCCAGTCCTCCTACAGCTCCCATCAGGTACAGCCCTCTGTGCATTGTTGGGAAAAGTTACTTTTAAAAGAAATGCATTACAATATTGCGTTACTCCATAAAGTAACTAATTGCGTTACTTAGTTACTTTTCATGGAAAGTAATGAATTGTTACTTTTACATTACTTTTTGTCACCTAGGCTTATTGATCTTTAATAACAAAAAATTCCAAAGTTATATTTCCGGTGACTGTAAAGGCCCTTTCACACCAAAAGTGAAATTAATAAGCCTCAGCATGAAGGAAGTGCCTCATAGTGCCTGATTTCACTTCAACACAGGAACAGGAGAGCTGTCAGTGAATAAATGGGAATAGATATTTTCTTGTAAATTAAAAGTAATGCATTACTTTACTAGTTACTTAAAGAAAGTAATCTGATTACGTAACTTTTGTTACTTGTAATGCATTACCCCCAACACTGCCTCTGTGTGTGTGTGTGTGTGTGTGTGTGTGGGGAGAAGTTTCTCAAAAAAAAAAAAAAATTCTAGTTAGATTTTACAGAGCAATGCATTGAGATTATTGACATCTTTTCATAACTGTGTCAGTTTCAAAATCTCCCGAAGGTCTTGTCTTGTGCGTTCAGATCGTTTTAGTGAATAATTTCATGCAAAAAAAGTGTTTAAGATTAAGATAATTAATTTACATCTTATTTTCAATTGTTATATTGTTACAAATTTTATATGAATTAAATTTAAATCAAATTTTCGTTAAATAATATTTTAGATAATATCAGAAATCACAGATTATAAAATGTCATCAGCATAAAAATAAAAGTCAAAAATAAAGAGTAAAAAGTTTAACTGAAAAATATTTTTTTTCCTCTAAATCTTGCTTATTTCTTGGTTTAAATTGGACTTTAAATCCCAGATTTTCACACTTTATGTATCAGCTTCGACGTTTAAAAATGTGCAGAACTCAGCTGAGCACTACTCGCTGTTAAACACCATGTCAAGTAACATGCATGTTTAAGATTAAGAGTTTTAGCATATTATTTTTTTCTTTTTTCCTTATACTTTATTTTATGGTTTCCTTTTAAAAAAAAAAAAAAAAAAAAATACAGGATCACACTATTATTATTTTTAATAGTGTTTTTGTCACTAAGGTTATAAATTCAAAATGAAAATGTTATTTTAATATAGTGTGGAATCATTTTCATCAAAGCACTGCCTGTTTTTTAATGAGTCATAGTTAATTCTGTGTGCATGAGTGTTAACCGCTGTTTGATCCATCATTCCCCATGTATCTCCATCTCTCCATCATGTAGTTGTTGACGGTGTGTCTGTGTGTTTCTCAGAGTCAGGGAGTGATGAAGCACGGAGCGCGGGGTAAAAGACAAACGCTCAAATCTGCCTCTACAGACCTGGGAACTACTGACGTGGGTAAGAGACCAAACACAAACTCCTGACCGGAGTCTTTCTGCTCATTTATAGTCAGTGTGACATAACAATGGACTCTGTTTACTAGAAAGTAAGTCTGCATGATGCTTCATCAGTGCCTCTGAAATTGCTTTTTTATGCATACATGAAAAATGTTATCTAATCATATAAATAAAGTGTGTTGTGACTATAGGATGTGCGATATGACTAATTTGACTGTCGTTTAAACGTAAGTTTTGTATCCGACTAGTCGACTAGTCTAAAAGCTTGAAACCCCCAAAAAATGGCAAAAGAAAAAAAAACCTGCATGTGTCCATATAACAGCCCACACTTGATGTATTTAATCTTTGAATCACGCAGTCAAATCACTCAATGAATGCCGTATGCTTGCCTCATGATATCGTCATTTAATTTTAGGCAGAAAAAAGGAAAAGCATACACTCAACATAAACCAGTGTATAGCTTGGGGAAGTCGTGGCCTAATGGTTAGAGACCAAACCCCAAATTGCTCCCCGGGCGCTGGAACATTGGCTGCCCACTGCTCCGGGTGTATGTTCACTACTGTGTGCATGCACTTGGATGGGTTA
>JAFVLL020022044.1:77161-92587 GCA_021397915.2 Tor tambroides
AAACGCACATGCATGATCATCGATGATCAGTCCGAATCACAGCAGTCCTTTCTCTAGTACTGTAATGATGTAGAATGAGTGTGGTCCCGACACACACACACACGCACACGCACTCATACACGCACACACTCACTCTCTCTCTCTCTCTCTCTCTCTCTCTCACACACACACTCACACACAAACACACACACACACACTCCTTCTGTAACCCACGGACACTGTTTTCTCCGATGTGACCCTACAGACTGTCCACTGACGGCTACTCCTCATCCTCCCAAAAGCGGAGGCAGAGTTTTAGGTACAGTCTCTGCTGTGTGTGTTTTCATGCACTGCGTCTCGGTGGTGAGCGTGTGTTGCTTTGCGTTGGCTCAGTGCACTGTCGGCCCGTGCATGGCTGCTGTGTACTTCAGTCTCTGGAAATGGACCAACATCACTGCACTCTGACATGCAACTGCATTTTGGTGTGTGTGTGTGTGTGTGTGAGAGAGAGAGAGAGAGAGAAACTGGTCAGTCACTAGGGGTGGGTGGTATGATCAAAGTCTTACATCACAGTATGAGTCATTATATGTAAGGTTATCTATATGCGATGTTATATATATTTCACGATTCAGCGAATTAAAAAAGTTTATTCTAAATAACCATGTATTTTTTGCCTATTTATATATAATCCAATGGAATAAATATTTACAAATTTAATATATATATATATTCCATGATGATGATGATAATAAAAATAAATTTATATATATATTAGTTATTATCATTTAACATTCATTTAATATATAATAATTACGTGAACATTAAATGTGAATAACAATAATATATATTAATATATAATAAATGTATATTATTATTGTAATGTGTGTTATTGTAATTAATAAAATATATTTAATTGTCTCTTATACATTGAATTCATATTTTTTTAATGTAATTAATAATAATTGTACCACTAGATACATTTAATAATTTAATTAACATAATTATTTTTATACATTAAAATCTATCTGTCTATCTGTCTGTCTGTCTATCTATCTATCTATCTATCTATCTGTAATATATATAAAATAGGTAAACTTTTTATAAATTGAATTAAATTAAAAATCCTAAGAATAAATGGGTTGTAATATATAATGTATATAAAAACAGATAGTTCTCTAAATTCTGATTGGATGAGCCATATTCATATTTTCCGTTTCTTGGCACCTGTATACAACTAATTTGTGCTTCATTTACGCCCCTTAACTTTTATAGGTCACGTCCTGCTTGTAAATTCACACTGTTCTGCGTTTCTTCATCACTTCCACATCTAAATCGCTGTCCTGTCCACAAATAGAGATGAATCTGCCGTCAGTCTCTATATCCCATCATACCGCCCAGTCCTGCCAGTCGCTATGGTTACAAAACAGGACGTTCTGGATCTGTTGGTTGCTTGCCATGCTACAACAGTATGACCGATGCCAATGTGTGTGTGTGTGTGATGTTTCCTCATGTAATACAATAACGCCAGTGTCGCATTTCTGGAGTGTCTTTCTGCATCTATGTTGAATGCGTGACATTACTGCATCATATTCCAGATCTCATCCTCGTGATTATGAAGCGAAATGTGGGAGCGAGTGGATGAAAGAAAGCAAATGTCATAGAGCAGCGGAGTGTTGCGTGTTTGCAGTGAACGCAGCTCTAAAATAGACAGTGCAGCTGCCGCTTAAAATAGCTCATTCATTAATTACACCCCACAGATACACACAGATTGCAGGGTTTGTTGGGTTTCCCAGTAGAGTGGGGTTCATTACAGACATGTGTTAGTTCAGTGTTCAAATGTTCACAGGTTCATCTGACAGAAGACACTTCATTTTGTTGGTGATTCCTGTAAGGAGGAGATCAAACACATTGCGCATCAGAAGATTGATTGCAGTGACTGGTACACTGAAAAATTCTGCGTTTACAGCTCGCTATTCTGCATGTACATCTAGCAATTCTGCATTAACAGCTCGCATTTCTGAGTTAACAGCTCACTATTCTGCATTTACAGCTCGCTATTCTGCGTTTACAGCTCGCTATTCTGCGTTTACAGCTCGCTATTCTGCGTTTACAGCTCGCTATTCTGCGTTTACAGCTCGCTATTCTGCGTTTACAGCTCGCTATTCTGAGTTTACAGCTCGCTATTCTGCGTTTACAGCTCGCTATTCTGCGTTTACAGCTCGCTATTTTGAGTTTACAGCTCGCTATTCTACGTTTACAGCTATTCTGCGTTTACAGCTCGCTATTCTGAGTTTATTTTCGCTATTCTGCGTTACAGCTCGCTATTTTGGGATTTGGCTGTATTCTGAGTTTATTTTCGCTGTTTTGCGTTTACAGCCTCGTTATTCCTGCATTTGTATGGTATTCTGCGTTACAGCTCTATTCTGCGTTTACAGCTCGCTATTCTGATTTACGGCTCGCTATTCTGAGTTTACAGCTCTGTTACGTTTACAGCTAAGCTATTTTGAGTTTACAGCTATTATTCCAAAGTTTACAGCTCGCTATTTTGAGTTTACAGCTCTATTTTGAGTTTACAGCTCTATTTTGAGTTTACAGCTCGCTATTATGAGTTTACAGCTCTATTTTGAGTTTACAGCTCGCTATTCTGCGTTTACAGCTCGCTATTCTGAGTTTACAGCTCTATTTTGAGTTTACAGCTCTATTTTGAGTTTACAGCTCGCTATTTTGAGTTTGCTTCTATTCTTGTTTACAGCTCTATTCTGCGTTTGTCGTTATTCTGAGTTGTCGTTATTCTCGTTTAGCTCAATTTCTCGTTTACAGCTCGCATTTCTTTTTTTACAGTTCGCTATTCTGCGTTTAAAGCTTGCTATTATGAGTTTACATCTCGGTATTCTGTTTACAGCTCGCTATTCTGAGTTTACAGCTCTATTCTGAGTTTACAGCTCGCTATTCTGAGTTTACAGCTCTATTTTGAGTTTACAGCTCGCTATTTTGAGTTTACAGCTCTATTCTCACATTTAGCTCTATTCTCGTTACAGCTCGTTATTCTGAGTTTACAGCTCGTTATTCTGAGTTTACAGCTCAATTCTGCGTTTACAGCTCTATTCTGCGTTTACAGCTCGCATTTCTTTTTTACAGTTATTTATTAAGTTTACAGCTTGCTATTCTGCGTTTGGCTCGCTGCGTTTGCAGCACCCGCTATTCTGCGTTTACAGCTCGCAATTCTGCGTTTACAGCTCTATTCTGCGTTTACAGCTCGCATTTCTTTTTTTACAGTTCGCTATTCTGCGTTTACAGCTCGCTATTTTGAGTTTACAGCTCGCTATTTTGAGTTTACAGCTCGCTATTCTGCGTTTACAGCTCGCTATTCTGCGTTTACAGCTCGCTATTCTACGTTTACAGCTCGCTATTCTGCGTTTACAGCTCGCTATTCTGCGTTTACAGCGCGCTATTCTCGTTTATTTCCGCTATTCTGATTTACAGCTCGCTATTTTGAGTTTACAGCTCGCTATTTTGAGTTTACAGCTCGCTATTCTACGTTTACAGCTCGCTATTCTGCGTTTACAGCTCGCTATTTTGAGTTTACAGCTCGCTATTCTGCGTTTACATTTCCGCTATTCTCGTTACAATAAACTATTCTGAATTTACAGCTCGCTATTTTCGTTGCTTTCGCTCTGCGTTTACAGTATTGCCAGCTATTCTCGTTTACAAAGCTGCTTCTTTGAGTTTACAGCTATTCTTCATTTACGGCTAAGCTATTCCTGCGTTACAGCTAGCTATTCTACGTTTATTCGCTATTCTAGATTTACAGCTTTCGCTATTCGTTTACGGCTCGCTATTCGTTTACAGCTCTATTTTGAGTTTACAGCTCGCTATTATGAGTTTACAGCTCTATTTTGAGTTTACAGCTCTATTCTGCGTTTACAGCTCGCGCTATTTTGAGTTTACAGCTCGCTATTCTGAGTTTACAGCTCGCTATTCTGAGTTTACAGCTCTATTCTGCGTTTACAGCTCGCTATTTTGAGTTTACAGCTCGCTATTTTGAGTTTACAGCTCGCTATTTTGAGTTTACAGCTCTATTCTGCGTTTACAGCTCTATTCTGAGTTTACAGCTCGTTATTCTGAGTTTACAGCTCAATTCTGCGTTTACAGCTCGCATTTCTTTTTTTACAGTTCGCTATTCTGCGTTTACAGCTTGCTATTATGAGTTTACATCTCGCTATTCTGTTTACAGCTCGCTATTCTGTGTTTTACAGCTCTTTCTGAAAAAAGTCAAAATTGTGCGATATAAACTCAGAATTGCAAGGAAACGTCCAGATTGTGTAAGAAAAACTGCAATTATGTGGTGGAAGCATGCTATCGTAGTTTTAGACTCCATGATATGAAGACAGGGAGGCAAGGGAAATATTATAAAGTAATTTGTAAATAAGTCCTAGTTTTGCCTTTTGAGTTCTCTCATTCAATTAAATAGACACTTTTTATTAACTTTATTCTGTTAATTTTGTGCTGGAGTGGATCTAATTTAATCTTTTTTTTCTGATTAAAAAAATCTAATTTGTTGCATTAGATTATAAGATGAAATGCTTTGTTTCATCACCTTTTTCTGGGAGAACTTGTGTTTGTTCCCAGTAGTTTTCTGTTCTGTAGTTTTAGTATTCTATGTGCAAAATGTGGAAGAGCACTCTAGAACATAAATGTCACCTCCAGTCCCATTTCCCGTAAGGAAATAAGTCATCTGGCATCACCAGGATGGGTTTTACAGATCAGTTATTTTAATCATCTTATGCAAATGTGCATTTTTAGCACAAATATTATTCACTCTTTGCACAAAATATTTGAATTTAGTCTGTTGCATCTGTTGTTCATCTAACGTTAGGTCTCTGAGGAAGTGCGTTTTGTAAAATTGCTCATGAAGCGTAATGAAAGTGATGCACAGACAGACATTTTGCGGGTTCGATTTTTGTCCGTGAGCGTGAAGCGTCTCTGAACTGTTTTTGAGAGCTTATGAGTGTAATGTAACATTATTGAAGATTTACTGAACTCTGGAACTGTTTTGAGTATCTTTAGCTGTTAAATACACAGAACCATTGACTGATTGATTGATTATTGGTTTTCTCGACAGCTGCTCTTGTGCACAGATCTGAGTGTGTATGCATCAGTTTAACAGTGATGGACCTGTGTGCGTGTGTTTGTGTGTCGAAGGGCTGCACGGTAAATAAAACCCATAATTTACACAAGCAAATGTTTGAATTAAGTAGTTTTCAAATGTGCATTTAAACTAGAAAATCCTCATGCATAACTGCATGAGCAGCACTGCAACCATACCTCCGCTCCAGCTGTTGCATTAAATGCAAGCTTGGAGGATATGACTGTACGGTGCAGCCCAGGTCTGTATTATGAGTCTGATGTTTGAGTATGTCTGTATGTGTGTATTTAATGTTCAGGTTTGTGTTTATTGTCGGCACTATGTGTCTGATATCTTGCAACCGAGTTTGTGTGGAGCTCCAGTGATGGATCTGCATGTTTGTGTGTGTGTGTGTGTGCAGAGGTGGACAGTAGTGAAGTATTTTTACTTAAGTAAATTTAAAAAGTATCTGTTCTTTATCAGAGTGTTTTTCTTTGGAAAACTTTTATTTTACTACATTCCAAAGCATAATATCGTACTTTTTACTGCACTACATTTCATAAATAAGCTGTTGTTTGTTTACATTTAATACTTGAGTACAAGAAAGTACTACATTTTTAATGTTCTTAAGTAAAACTTTGAAGTACTTTTACTTGCGTAAAAGTAAGAAAATACTAGATTTCTAATGTAATTAAGTATTAAATGATATTTAATATGAAACGTAGTGCAATAAAAATTACAATATTATGCTTTGGAATGTTGTGAAGTAAAAGTTTTCTAAAGAAAAACACTCTGATAAAGTACAGACACTTGAAAAATGTACTTTTAAATATCGCTGCACGATAAATCACAATGAAATCGCAATCGCGATTAGGCAAAAGCTGCGATTGTCATGCGCATCTTGTCAGTGACGCACGGTTCTGTGATCAGTAGTAAATCTCCATCCGAAGGCCAGAGAAACTCCAAATATGCCCCACAGAAGAAACCCAGGCAATCCCTAGAGCGGTTGCTGAATAAACAGATGATTTAACGGCTTTCATTGATTCAACATGACTAATAAACACACAACTACGACAATATTTATCTGAGTTTTTATTATAATTTTTATTGTAAAAAAAGTATATAATATTAATGCAATGCTACATGACAGCCTTTATCAATGCTTAGAATACTATGAAATATGTTGCGTGCCTTATTCTGTGTAAGAAGCCACATCATCTCACAGAAGGATTTATTTCAAACACTCGACTGACGTTATGAAGTGAGTTTGGAGTAAAAACGTTATTACAGGGATAGTTCACCCAAAAATGAAAATTCTGTCATTAATTACTCACCCTCATGTCGTTCCAAACCCGTAAGACCTTCGGTCATCTTCAGAACACAAATTAAGATATTCTTTATGAAATCCGAGAGCTCTCTGACCCTCCATAGACAGCAAGGATCCTAACACCATCAAGGCTCAGAAACATAGCAAGGAGATCATTAAAATAATCCACGTGACATCAGTGATTATACCTCAATTTTACGAAGCTACGAGAATACTTTTTGTGCGCAAAGAAAACAAAAATAACGACTTTATTCAAAAATTCATCTCCTCCGCGTCACCCTATAGTGCCATTTTGAAGAGTATCACATACGTAAACAACGTATTCAACATATGTATGCGGATGTTTATGCTTTGATCCGAATGTAAACAATGTATCTGCGCACAAAAAGTATTCTCGTAGCTTCGGAAAATTGAGGTATAATCACTGATGTCACATGGATTATTTTAACGATGTCCTTGCTACGTTTCTGAGCCTTGATTGTGTTAGGATCTTTGCTGTCTATGGAGGGGAATGCATAAAAATCTTAATTTGTGTTCCGAAGATGACCGAAGGTCTTACAGGTTTGGAATGACATGAGGGTGAGTAATTAATGACAGAATTTTCAATTTTTGGGTGAACTATCCCTTTAAATGTGGTATTTTCACATGCTTTTAGATAGAGCAGCATGAGCTGTAGTTCACTGAGAGGCTGCACAAACAGCTGTCACTATCGCAGAACGATTTCTTCAATTTCATTATCATGTGATTATATCCTCTGCAAAAAATTTTTTATTTTTTTTTGCGTAGCTAGTTCGTGAACTGGCTCTGTGTAGTAAATGCTGCTCCATCTGAAAGCATTTGATGGAGATTTACTACTAATCACAGAACCGGCTTTCCTGACAAGATGCACATGACTATCGCATTCGATTAATCGTGCAGCCCTACTTTTAAAGCAGAGTAAAAATACTTCACTACTGTCTGCCTCTGGTGTTTGGATAGTCAGAATGAGTGTTTGTGAGTGTTTGTGTCTGTTTTCACAGAGCTCTGTGTGTGTTCTCGTCCCGTCCGCAGGGGAAACAGGGAAAGCTCCAGCCGAGCGTCCAGCAGTCGCCAGAGCAGCACCGACAGCGACATGAAGAGCCTGGAGCCGCGTCCGTGGAGCAGCACAGACTCGGACAGCTCCAACCGTACGCTCAGACCTCCGGTCACCAAAGCCAGCAGCTTCAGCGGCATCTCCATCCTCACGCGTGGAGACAGTCTGGGCAGCAAGGGGTCGCAGGGTAGCGCCAGGGGCTCACGCACAGGTAACACACACTCTTGCTGAGAAAACTGTCTTCTGTCAGCGCAATGTTGCAGCAATCCATCATATCAAAGCCGTGATCTTAGTATGCTCATGTACAACAAGAGATGCAGATGCAAAGGACCAAAATCCTGCTGCTTATTGTATCTTAAAGTGTTTTCGCAAAAGAGTTAGAATTTTTTGCCACTACAAGTTTGAAAAACAAAACGTCTCATCCTGGCATACTTTTCTTGGGGAATAATAGTTTTTGCTTTGAAGAAACGTACTTGGGAGAGAAAAAATTATTTTATTTTATTATATTTTTTTCTTTATTTAATTTCATTTTATTTCTCCCGACTATGTTTCTTCCCAAACAACTTGCTTAGGAGAAAATTAAATTAAATTTTTATTTTATTTAACTTATTTTTTTCCCCCAAAACAGGAATAAAATATGGGGGGAAATATTTATTTATTTATTTACCAGCTATACATTTCTATTAAAAATAATAGAGTAATTTTTTATATTTTTATATAATATATTTATTTTATATAATATATATAATAATTTATAATTTATATTTTTAACTGTTGTATTTTCATAGGAATGTAACACTATTGCGGTATTTTTATATGCTTCTATATCATATGTTATGTCTATTGCTCTGTTTCAGGTAAGATACATCATAGTAAATACATCAGATTTTAGTGATGACGTTTAGCATTAATGCATTATTAATGCAGTGATGCAAAATTAATGCATCACAAGCGTTTTCTTTTGTTTATTCATGTGAACTGGTTTGCATCATGCATGCTGGTCTGTGGTCGGATCATCTCTCGCTCTCTATTGTGTCATTAATATTAATGCTCTTCTGTCCTCTCAGGTCTTCCCACAGTCACTCCGGACATTTGTACCCCGGCTCATCCGCCCCAACAGAGCCGGGGGCTCCTGCCGTGTCCGCTGAACTGCCCCTCCGGAGCCCCTCAGCCCCCGAGCCAACCGGCCCCTCCGCCGCTGCTGCCGACCCCGACTCTCACACACGCACACACTCACACTCACACACACACACAGCACGCCATCAGCGCGCACAATCACATGCTGCCTCAGGTGAGTACAGGTCACTAACTGATGCATACATTATCATACTAAACATGATCTCAACTGCTCTTTAAACTTGCATTAATTAGCCCTAAAAAATATTTTAATACATCATACTACTTGAGGTCTGAAAAAATCACAATACATCACAGCAGCAAGTGTCATTTATTGTGAAATAAGATGCACAAACACACGTCAGAATCCAAACATTTCATAAAACAATCAAAACACGTGAAAAAGAGGTTTGTACAGTTTAAAATAAAAATAGATATAATTTTAAAAATTTAAGATTTTTTTTTTTTTTTTTATTTTGTTTAAAAAAAAACAAAAAAAAAAACATGAATGAAAAGCCAAAACAAGCACAAAAGCCCAAACACAAAGTCCTTTAAGAAAATTATCGATTGTGATGATGCATGCACAAATTTCTTTTGTAAATTGCAAATTCTAAATTGCAAATTGATAAAGGAGATAATTATTTTCATTAGGAAACTATATTTTTCATTTGTCTCTCTCTCTCTCTGTCTCTCTCTCTCTCTATATATATAGGTATTTGTTCTGATATTTAATGTCCTTTTTTTATACATTACTCACAAAAAATATATATTATCTGATATAATATTATATAATCTATATAATATTGATATATTATCTGTCTGAAATATTTCAGTTACAGTTCAATTTCCAGATCTTTATTGGCATGATTGTGTTTGCATGCAATATTGACAAAGCATTGACACAAATCAAATAATAAGACGAAGAAATATACAATATAACAATGTCAATAAAGTAGAATTAAAACAAATCACAATAAGCTGTATTTGTTTGATAGATTTCAGTGTGTGTATTACAGATGTTTTGTGTATATACTTAATAAATGAGGTTAGATGTGCAATTTCTATTTGGACACTGATGATGATGTGATATAAAAAATGTTTGTTTTTGCACTGAGCACTTTATTAATGGCCTCTGAAGACATATTTATCTTGAAGGACATGGTGTGTGAGCTTTTTTTTGTCCTTTTAATTGATGAGGATGTTTTTTGAGCCGGAGTAATATAACAGCGTGTTTATCTCAGTGCTTGGTAGTATTTCGGTAGTTGATGCTGGTTATTACTCTGTATTTGTTGTGGTTTGTCACGCTAATGCTGCCAGTGTTATGAGCACAACTGATCAGATTTAGTATTTGATAGGGGTGTAACGGTACACAGATGACGGTTCGGTACGTACCTCGGTTTTGACGTCACGGTTCGGTATGGTTTCGGTGCAGCAGGAGGAAAAAAAAAAACATAAATTGCTTTTTATAAAAAAAAATAAAAAATTTTTTAACAATGGTTGACTGAACAGTTTGCTCTTTTTATATATATATATATATATATATATAAATTCAATTATAATTAATTTTCTTAGGGATAAAAATCTACCTCAGCTTCTGCTCTAAACTATAGGGAACCCTTTTACATGACTATAAGGTTACAGTTAACAACAGAGCCCAAATTTAATTCAATTACTATTTATTTTTAACTAATAATCAACTCTCAAATAAAAAAAATTGTATGCAAACATGTAAATTGTTTTAAAATTAATTTCTATTTGTTGTTGAAATATAATAATTTACAGAGTGGCTGTCATAACTTGTTTCATAAAAGATTTATTTAAGAATACATTAAATAATTAAGACATCACTAGCGGGTAAAGTAAAATGTAATGAGTATATAGTTTAAGATTTCGCAAAATGCTCTTCTCTGGACTCTAGCAAATAACGAGCTGTGGACACTGATGACTTGCCTGCGGTAAATAAAATGCTATGTGACATTACAAACTGTTTTAATGATGTCTTTCTGCGGTTGAAACACTATTTGAAGCATGAGATGTTCATTCATGTTTATTTCGCGTTAAAACTAGTAGTAAAGAGGAAGAAATGATCAATTTCAATCAGAATAATTTAGTAAAACAGCTGTTTATTAAACACTGCATACTATAGGGCCATTTCTCTTCATTATGAAGGGCCTCCATATCTCTACCACACTACAATATAGATAATGGCATGTGTTTCATGTTAACTTTGAGCACTCCTCACCACCAGGTACAATATTCTGATTGTTTGCATCTTGTTTTTTTTAAGCCCATAAATAATAATGTACTCGCTCTAATAAATTTATATTGCAATCTTCTCATTCTAATATATTAAAAATCATCTTTACATTGCTGCTAGGTTATCATTGCACAAATCAACACACTCTACGTTTAAAAAATTGAAATAAAAAGTAGAAGCGCTGTCTTCACTGTATCTGACGCACACACACAGATCACACTGCGGCCGCACACAGACATTCAGCAACACAAACTTTTTAGCGCCGCCTCGCAATTTTATCAACTAAATAGTTTAATCGCTCAAGAGCTACATTATCTTTCTCAACAAGGAGCTGGTAACTTCATTGTTTCTAAAGGAATTAAAGTTTGCTGTTAATAGAGAAATGCGGCAAAACAGTGGTAATTCATGCATACACAGCCTCTCTCTCATAAATGAACAGTCGATGAATTACACTTTTCTGAGAATAGAGTTGAATTGGAGATCGCTAAACTGCAAGCTAACCGGTGTTTTCAGAAAGCAAGCGCGTTTATCCGCAGCGGAGAGAGATGGTTGCCAGGTTGACAAAGATAAGTAACACACTTAGCAGATACACTATATTGCCAAAAGTATTGGCACCCCCTTCTTTAGAACAGAAAAATGCACTTCCAAATCTGTGGCAACAACGATGGGAACATAATTCATGTATTTAAAAATTGTATTTCCATCTCTGTTGCAACAGTTTTGGAAGTGTCTAAAATGACTGAACCCATATGTACAAGTCATTGGTGTTTGGTGATGAGTTTTTGGCTCAAGGTCTGCATTTACAGTCACACCAGAGCCAGTGTTCAACTGGGATTAGGACTTGGTTTTATGCAGACCAGTCAAGTTCTTCCACACTGACTCAATCAATCATTTTCTTTTTGAACCTTGTCTTATACACAGAGGCATTGTCATGTTAGAATAGAAAAGGGTCCTGTCCAAACTGTTGCTATAATATTAGAAGCACACAATTTCCTACAATATCATTATATGCTTAAACATTAAGATTTGTTCTCATAGAAATTACTAAAGTAGTCAAACCTGTTCATTAGAAGGGGGCGACCCAATACTTTTGGCAATATAGTGTATTTCCATATTGCTCTGTTTCGGGGATTACGTCTCTTTATATCAGGCAACCCGGGTTGTGTTCGTCTGTGGCCAGATTAAACCTTGTTGTAGCTTATATTACGCTCTGTTCATTATTTTTTAGAAACAGAACATTCTTCTCTAAGCTCTCCTCCGCTTGCGTCCCTCTAACTCGATTCCTCCTCCTGAGCTCTGAGTCTGTTCCTCTGTTCTCTGTCTCTCTGCAGCCGGTGGCGTCTCTGCAGCCGTCTGCGCAGGCTGTGTCTTACTCAAACCCTTCGTGCCCTCAGGTCATCCTGCCTGTTTCTCCTTCCCAGCAGTACAACATGGTACTTCAGCTCTCCTCTCTCTCTCTCCTGTATCTTTCCCTTCAGTTCCCTTCATCTCTGCTCTGTCACTCTTATGCTCTTCAGCTGGGTATTGTATTTAGTAGTCATTTTTGGAGGTATTTTTTTTGTGTGCTGAGCAGAAATGTGCACATTATATTTTTGTTGATGAGCATGTATTTATTGTTCTGTACCAAAATGTGTTATTTGAGATGTAAAGGTTTTAAATTGTCCTCATGCTACTATTCTACGTGGATGAGTTTTTATTTTAATTTAGTTTTAGTTTATTTTATGCTTTTATTTATCGCATTTATATTGTATTTTGTCATATTGTATTTTATATTTACTTTATTTTTTATTTCATGCTTTTTTGTCCTGATTCAACTATTCTAGGTGGATGATCTTCTCATTTTATTTTATTTAAATTTATTTTATTTTTTCATGTAATTTTTTTTTATTTAAATTGTTTAATTCTTATTATTAATATTTGTACTTTTTATTTTATGCTTTGTTTTATGCTAGTACAGCTATTCTAGATTGATGAACTTCTCATTTTATTGTATTTTTTTTTTTTTTTTTTATTATTTTTGTATTATTATTATTATTATTATTATTATTATTAACATTTTTTTATTTCTTATTTTGTTTTTTGTCCTGGTATCTAGGTGGATGATCTTCTCATTTTTTTGTTTTGTTTCATTTTTTGTTTATTATTATTATTATTATTATTATTATTATTATTAATTTTTTTTGTGCTTTTTTATTTTATTTTTTTGTCCTAGTACAGCTATTCTAGGTGGATGAACTTCTCATTTTATTGTATTTTATTTTTTATTTTTATTTTTTAAATAATTTTATTTTTGTATTATTACATTTTATTTGTAGTATATCTTCAGTAGGTAAGGCAATCCCAGAATGCATTGACAAGCTCATTGAAAATTGTAAAATTGCTGTGCATCTCTGTGCATGATTTCAGATCAGTCGCTTATGAAGCAGATCCATAACTGTTAGGATGCTGCCTACGTAGACAGTGAAGTTGCTCAGAGGGTTTAATCCTGGTCTCTCTGTGTCTCTGTTCAGGGAGATGAGTTGACTTCAGGTTTTGGGCAGATGTCTCTGAGCCGTCAGAGCTCCAGCGAGGCACCAGAGCCACCCAGCCTATACCAACCTCCGCCCGCTGTACTGTCCCAGCATCCTCCACCCCAGCCCAGCTACATCATGCCCCCGCCGCCCTCTGGATACCAGCCCGCCGCTCCGCATCCGCATCCACCTCCGCCTCCGCCTCCGCCAACACAACCCATCCTCCAGACAGCTCCACCCGCGCAGGGATACATGCAGCCTCCGCCACAGCAGGTACACACACACACACACACACACACACACACACATAACGTGTGCACACACACACACGCACACACACTTATAACTCACACGCACTCTCGCACACACACACACTTATAACACACACACACACACACTATTCATCTGTGAATCCTGAAAAATAAAATGTATCATGGTTTTCACAAAAATATTGAGCAGCACAACTGTTTTCAACATTGATAATAATCAGAAATGTTTCTTGAGCAGCAAATCAGCATATTAGACTGATTTCTGAAGATCATGTGACACTGAAGACTGCAGTAATGATGCTGAAAATACAGCTGCGCATCACAGAAATAAATTAAATTTTTATGGAAGCCTGTTTCTGCCATGGAATAAAAAAAATTATTGTGATTCTTCTCACAATTATGACTTTTTTTTCTTGCAATTCTGTGATATATAAAGTCAGAATTGTGAGATAAAAAATTACCCGTTTTATTTTTTCATTCCATGGCAGCAAAAACAACAACAAAAAACAACAACATAATTTTGCAAGATGTGAAGTCAGAATTCTGAGAAAAAAAGTCAGAATTGTGTGCAGTTGTGAGTTAATAATGTACAATTGAAAGATATAAACTTGCAATTCTAAGAAAGTCTGTATTGTGAAATAAAATGTTCCAGTTACCAGTTTTATTTTTATTCCATGGCAGCAAAAACAACAAAAACAACAATTTTGCAAGATGTCAACTCAGAATTCTGATAAAAAAAATAATAATTGTGAGATTTAAGTTCAGAATTGTGAGAGAAAAGATCAGAATCCTGAGTTTATATCTCGCAATTCTGACTTTTGAGATAATTTTTTATCTTTTTTTCAGACTTTTGAGTCTGAATTGTGAGATAATTGTCATTATATTTATTCCTTTATTTTTTATTCTGTGGCAGAAATGGGCTTCCATACATTTTAACATATTACAGTAGAAAATCATTTTACATTGTAAAAATATTTCAGTTTTTTTTACTGTATTTTTGATCGAATAAATGCAGCAGCCTTGGTGAGGCTTCTTTCAGAGACTTCTTTCAGAAACATTAAAAATCGTACCCACCCCAAACTTCTGAATGCTGTGTATTTCACAAATGCTGTGCGGTATACAGTAACCAACATTAACTCCGTCCTGTAGCTGTTTGTGTTGCTTCATCATCATCACTCCAGTCGAATCACGAGACACTCAGGATTTAAAAACAAATCACCAGCTGCCAAATGCCTTCATCTCCAATCCCGAGGTGAAAAGCTGTAATTTCCAGTCTAAAATATTAGCAGACTCTCTTTTGCTCTCTGAAGAGGAAACAGGAAGTTGGCACAGCGGTGATGGAAAACCTTAGTTAGAAAAGGAAGTGTGAGAAGATGTGATTGTTGTGAAGGAATGTGTGTGTTTGTGAATCACAGTTTCTGCTGCGCTTTACACCGAACGGCTGATAAGAATCGGGAGAAGCATTTATCCTGCATTAGATACATTTGCAGAAACTGTAATAATGTAAAACTTATCTAGGGCTGTCAAAAAAAAATCAAATTTAAATTATAAATCCACATTCGAATGCAAAAACGTTGCATTTGAACTTCAGATGTGCATCAGACAGCTTTATCAGAGACGCACAAGATGTGATGACAATGTAGGTGTCACTGCATTTAATGCTTTTTTTAGCCTATTCAGTTGAAGCCACTGGATGCAGCGCTGCTCATACAGAATATTGCAGAAAAAGAGAACATCAATGCGGAGATGATGTTTACGTTAAAACTGAAAC
>JAFVLL020022045.1:0-19227 GCA_021397915.2 Tor tambroides
TCTTTCTTTCTTTCTTGTCTTCATGATTGAAGGAAGGATCCTCTTTTCTTTCCTGTCTTTTCTTTCTTTCTCATATCCTTCATATTTCATTTCCTTTCTTTCTTTCTTTCTTTCTTTCTTTCTTTCTTTCTTCCTTCCTTCCTTCGTTCCTTCCTTCCTTCCTTTCTTTCTTTCTTTCTTTCTTTCTTTCTTTCTTTGTTCCTTCCTTCCTTTCTTTCTTTCTTTCTTTCTTTCTTTCTTCGTTCCTTTCTTTCTTTCTTTCTTTCTTTCTTTCTTTCTTTCTTTCTTTCTTTCTTTCTTTTTAAATTATTTCCCTCTCTTGTACATACTGCACAGGCATTGGAGGTGTAGCTTTGTGGCATTATGTTTTCTGTGCTCTCACTAGGTTCCCAGTCTGTGATTGCGTTCTCACTGCTCACTGCTGGGATTCCTGATCACACAGGAACGCGTTGTGACTCGTTTACAGTAGAGGATGGGAAACAGTTAGCAAAGAGGAAAAAGAGAAAGAGAGCGAGAGAGGCAGAGGGGGACGTTGGGGAGTATAAAAGTAAAGAGAGAGAGAATGGTAGGATTGTTTTGTGTCATGTTGCTCATGCATAATTTTCTGATATCAAATGTTTTGGAATTATGGTATTTCGACCTTTTTGTGGATGTCACTGAATGCTTTTTGGCTGAGTGAATGGTTTTTTTCTCCAATAGTGCTAGAGCAGTGTGTGGGGGAGAGATCAGCCAGGGGTCAGCTTTGCAGATCAGCTGAGGCTCCTGCTGCCCTGAGACTGCGGGAGAGAGGTGGAAAGGGACATGGCCAAGGTGAGCACTGTGCTGTCTCCGAGCACTGTGCTGTCTCCAAGCACCAGCTCCAGGGCCTGGAAAACACTGAAAGATCTGAAAGATCCAGACAGGGAATAGTTAATTGCTTGACAGCGATGGGAAATGCCTCCCTTTGCTCCCTCCCTTTCTTCCCCTCCCCTTCTCTCTCTCTCCCTCTCTCTCTTTTCCACTGTCTTTGCTACTCTATTTTTTCTCTCTCTCTCACCATGCTGCAAGTAGGTGTTTCCTGTGTGATGCGAGAGAGTGAGTGTATATAGGAGCCCAAACGCTCTGACAAGTTCAGAGTCTCAAGTGCGCCAGTCACACTCCCCATAGGACTACTTGTATTTTATTTCCATTGTGGATTTACATTTTTCTCTCTTGTTTTGGTACTGACACAATGTCAGAGGGTAAGAAGAGGGAACGGAATGGGAAAAAAAGAGGAGGAAAGAAAGGACGCAAGGAGAGCAAAGATCACACAGAAGGTAAATAGAAAACATACGCAAGGTGTGTGTGCCTGTGGCAGGAGGGGGTTCTGGGGTGTGAGACATGTGAAAGAATTTCTTTCCCTGTCTTGTCAAAGCTTGCTGCATATGTTTGTCACACAGGTGGACCTCCTAAAGCAGTCAACGTGTAGCAGCATATCTAGCCTTTGTGGCGTAGGTACACATTGTTGCATTAATGTGTGTTTTGCGTGCAAGCCAGATCCCCATCCAGTTTGGCGTGCTACCTAAAGTCCTTGATAAACTCCTACTCCAGTTTCTTATGTCACAAGCAGTAACGGCTTTTCCCAGCACTCTCACCTACGGCACTCACCTGATTTCTGCATATTGTCGCCTAATGAGCTGCATTGTTGCCGAGATTCAGCCAAATTGTGGGCTGCCTCCCATAGGCTCTCGTTCCTCAAGTGCTTTTAAAGGACTTGTTCATATTTCTGTGCCGGTGTTAGCTCTCTACTCTTCTGCAAGTGGCTGCCACACTGTTTCTCCATTGGATTGCACTTCAGGGAGATGGTTGTTGCTGTGAAACCTTTCAAACGTCATGGCTTAGATTTTCTTGAATGGGGGCTGAAGAGCTGAAGTTCCTTCTCTTTTGCTCTACACTGCTGCAAGTCATGGCTTGTCACTGCAGTCTGACCCTGAGGTCAAGGAGGGAGACACAGCGGGAAAGAGGCAAATCCCTTTTTTTTGCCTGGTCACATACCCCACTACGCTAGTTTATGATGGGATGATTCACCGTTCTCATAAAAGACTCCCATATTTCCCTTATTCCCAGGAGCGTAATAGCCCTTCCAAATGACATATGCCTCAAAGATTTTTTGAGTAAAATGTCTTTAAGTTGCATGCTGTAAAAAAGTGTTTAAAACAAATTATATGAAATGTATTCAGTCCATGCAAATTTGCTCTAAACATCACAATTCTGTCATTAGCCCATGCTCAAAACACATACTATTTTCCAGCGCAATACTAGAGGAGCTATTAGAACTAGTCAAAGCTGCTCTTTTGAATCCAACCAATGTGCATTAATATTGGTTGTTAGATCAGTGGCATGCTAAACAAAAGTTATATACCACTACACTAGCACATCCTGACCTATGTGAGGAACTACTAAGCGGGGTTTTTTTATTATTAATTTGAGGTAAAGAATTGCTACAGTCCATTCAGAGTTATATCACCTTGGTTGAAATGCTTCAATTACATTAGCGGGTGAAGACAAGGAGGTGTATTATTGTGCTGTCTTTCTATCTCCCATACCCGCCCCCCCCCCCCCACCTCTCATTCATTTACAGACATGTCTGAGTCTTTCAGTGTCTGATCTCTTGAGGGTGGTGTTCCATACCCTGTGTGCCCCGAGGCTTGATTTGAGGGGGACTCTGAAAGAGAGAGTATTTTGTTCTCCAGCTTTTATGTGGTCCTAGTTTCCGTCGTTTAACACGCTTGACCTCCCAATACTAACAAAGGTGTAATTTAACATAGTGTGCTTGTAATTGTGTAAGACATAACATTGTATAGACTGTGGTTTTCTTGCCTGTCTGTGGTCACAGATATACGTCAAGGTGTGTGATGTGGTACAGAAGAACAGTTTCTTAGAGCAATACTAATCACCTGTGCTGTGTCTACGGAAACAAAGCGCAGCTGTGAATAATAAAAAAAAAAGTGCCTCTTGAGAGAGAAGACATTTGTGTTAACCCTGTGTGTAGTTGTGTTACTCAGGTTTAGTTTACACTACACCTTCTTGCTAAATTTAACCGGGTCCTGATTTAGCTCAGTTCTGATTTTGAAATGACATGAAAGAAAAGCAGGAAACATGAGTGACTTAACAAAGTGCTTACTGAACCTCAGAATACGCAGTAGGTAATTCTGAGAAATGGCATGCTTTACACTGTGATCTATTTAAAAACAACCAAAAGGATTTCAAACTATATACACATTTTTGAAGTAATTGATTGTGTTAACATGCGGCTATATTTGGCATACATGCAACGAAACCGATTGCCAAGACCACACATGCATATGGCTTTCTGTCATTGTGTCTGAGTGATAAACCACATTTTTAGTTTATACACAAGAATATCTGGAAATTGTTCAATGTTTCTGGATATGTCGACACAGATATCCTGCTCAGTTTTGTGATTGTGAGCTCTACATAACAGTTGGTTTTATTTAGTCTTTGTGGCTAGATAGGTATTGCTGAGACCTGAACATGTTCCACATTTTCTTTTCAGATTTTCTGTGATAATTTTGAAGTTGGACTTATCTTGTTTATATTACCTGTTTAAAGGAGGAAGAGGAAACTATAAAAGGGGTTTTATGTGATAAATCATATATTTACATATGACACTTATTTTGGATATTATAACTGTGGTGTATCGTATCTGATCGGCAACATACGGGTGACACGCTGGCCGTGGCTGTTCATGATGGTTGAATCACACATCTTGTCAAGCTGCAAGAGAATGCACAGCATCTCCTCAGGCTATGGATATTTACTGTTCCTCAAAAACAGGCTTTGCTATCCATAACAATGCATACATGTGAATCTTGTGTGTGTGTGTGTGTGTGTGTGTGTGTGTGTGTGTGGGTGAGAGCTGGAACATGCTACTTGTACAAAAGGTATATCCCCATTTGAGGAAATATTCTGGACATGTTAGGCATTCCCATGACAGACCATTTTGCATTGTTTATTTTTGTACCACTTTTAGCATTCAGAAGTGTTTCTGTTTCTAAAATGGATGGGGATATTAAAGAGTTTTAGGATCAAGTTTGGCACAAAAGAAGGAGCACCTTCTTTAACCGAGTTGTAAAGTAAACATTTGAGGGACATATTAAGTCCATGATCTTGTCACTTTTTTTGTGCGGTATTTCAGAGCGTATACAATTTTGTGCAATAACCTTTTAAATGCATTGTATTAATATCAACTAACTGCATTTCAGTAAATTTGGTTTAGTATAGATTATTTCTTTTCAGTTTTGGGAGTAACACATTACAAGTAACTTGAATTTTGTAATCAGATTACTTGTTTCAAGTAACTTTTTAAGTAACATTACTTTTTAATTTACAAGAAAAATAGCTGAGTTTTCAAATAAGTAACACCAGATACTTTGTTTTCCTATTTATTGACTGACATTTCTCCTGTCCCAACATTGAGAGAAATTGGGAGTAAGTGCAGAGGCGTTTTATGTGCTGTGTAAACATGATGGTTTCTGTAGCTCTAGATTAAATGCGAACAGGCATTTACTCATCTCACTTGCACCAAAACATATTCTCTAATTCTCAAAACTAATAAAAAAAAAAAACAGTGAAATGCAAACTCAGAAAACGATGCAAATGTGCAATGATTAAATGTAAAATAAAACAAATATCCTTTAAGTATTTAATCCCAATTCATTAACCAATGTCTTTGCTGCTGACCTTCGATGATCCAATTCAACAATACGAATAAACAAAAATGACTTTAGTTAAACAATACTTTTGTTGAATTCACATCACATGTGTTTGATTGCTGAAGTAAGAGTGTTGAACTGCAGCACTTCAGAAAGGTCTTTTTTATGCCCATTTCACACTTGGGGTGAAAGCACTTTTACATTTGCCAAAAACTGAACTTTTTTATATTAAAACAAACAAAAAAGCAAGCCCAGCCCAGATGAGAAAAAGTAATGCAAAAGTAATGTAACACATCACTTTCCATAAAAAGTAACTAAGTAATGCATTTAGTTACTTTTTTAGGGTGTAACGGAACATTGTAATGCTTTACTTTTAAGAGTAACTTTCCCTAACACTGATCCTTATACACCAAATGCATTTAGTACAAGAATACTCGAAACTATTTGTTTAGTGTGATAAATGTCAAACTATTACTGCTCACAGAAAGCAAATGGGAAATAAAATTTTATTACAATGTACTTTGTTGATTTTGGCAGCAGAATATTAAATGTTGGTCAAATGATGGAGAACAGACATGATTGTGCTGTCTGCATTTCAAAGCACATATTCATATATGTAGGTCACAGTTGTGCAGGAATGCAGTACAGTACCGGTAAAGTATGCCAAATTGTGGTGGTTTGCTGCGTCCTCCACAGTGGAAAAGACCTTGCACAAATATGCTCACCAATGAATTTTTGCATAAAATATTTGCATAATTCCTTGAGTGAAGCAGGTGCTTAAACAACAGACAATGCTTGCAGTTCCTTCTTAGTGAATTCCCCCAGAATATTTATTATGTTAGCGATTAATTTTGCATTGTCATATAAAAGGAAAAATAAGCAGCCAAATTCCATTGTACAAGCATATTTCTCGGTTGTGAAATATGTCTTGATGAATCAGGTTCTATGTGGCTGTTTTATACCAAGCACATGCTTGCTCAGTTGCAGTTGAGATTGCAACTCTAATTCGAAAGCTAATTCATAATGTTATGCAAACCTGTTTTGATATTATTTAATGCACTCACTTTGCCAAAAAAACTTGATTGCATTATTTTAAGCTTATGTATAATTAGTATGAATGAAAGGGAATTGTTAATTTGAAACTGAAATCAACTGCAATAAAAAGTCTTACTAAACTTAGTATTATTGTTAAAATTAATAACAATAATGATAATAATTATAATAACATCAACAAAAATCACTATCAAATGATGCAGTATAACACAAATTATATTTATGTTGTGCTGATTTTCTTAATGTTTATGCTTAATGCTATGTAAAACATAGCTGGATAATCAATATTCTGCTAAAATAATTCTTAAAACTGTCAAAAACAATCCAGTGAATTGTTTTTTGAATCAAGAACACACACATGCCACACACCCATGTGTAAAACATAAACCTTCAGCACAATGTTGCATCTTACTCTGACAGCTATTGCGTGAGGAATTTTCTTGGAATACTGAAACTATGTATCCAAACAAGATATGTGTCATAACACGAAAGTGAAAATAAACGTTTGGTTCCTTGGAAACAGCAGGAAGGCAAAAGAACTGCGATTTGTGCCATGGCTTGATAGCAAAGATTGTGCAGTTTATACCTTTTCCCCTAATCCTTCCCTTTCTCCTAACCACAGAATGATTTTGCCAGCTTAAACTGAGCTTTGGCACTGTCCCTCAGGTTATGCATTTCCAAGCCATTTCTGAATTACAGGCAGGGCCACCGAGACAGTGTCATGCGTCTCGTAAAAAAGTGTGACAGTTGTGTTAAAGCTCTGATGAAATACGCTACCTGAGGGGTGGTGTGGAGAAATAATCTACATGCTCAGGAAGCGCAAACAAACATTCCCGCCACAGTAGCAGAAGCCGCATTGCTGTTAAATGAGCAATAAACTCTAAGAATAATGGTTTTCCATCTCTGCTGGTTATTATTCAGGCTGTGTAGTGCTTTATTCTTTCTCAAATTGAGACATGATAATGCTTGATGTATCACGCACATGTGGCTTTAGTTATGACTTGCCATTTAAGTGTGATTTGACAGTTTTCAGCGCCTAGTTTAATAAACCCCATACTTCTGTTTGATCTTCTTTATGAGGTTGAATAGTCTAGAATGACTCTGTCATGGCGTATGACTGTATAAAGCTCAGAGTATTACTCTGGAGTCGGGAAAACATGAAGCGTACAAATCAGACACCCCACCCTTCTTATCTGAACACGGGCAAGTATCACCCTGCATGTACAAAAGCAACTCGGAACAAGATGCCTCATGTCAGTCATTCTCCACAGAACCCTCACATACACGTCATGTGCTTAACCGCGACCTTCTAGACCCCCGATTCGGCCCCAATGCACCCTACTTAGGCGTTATGCGCAAGTATGTATTCGTCACTCGCACTTTCTTCAATAAAGTCACAGTAACGGACGTTGAGCAGCGTGTAATGCGAAACACACACTTACTCGGCTTGAGTTCATCATAAGCTGTGTTGCACAACAGTCAATCCAAAGGCATGCTGAGTAATGATGCAGGTGCCCTCAGTTTAGGGTGAGAAAAAGTTACATTGTGGACGGAAAAAAGGCCTTTGCTTACTCATCCAGCTTCTAGACAGATAATAAAATTGGTTTAGTTCTCATAGAGGCTCAGACAACAAAGTTTTCAGTTTTCTTGCGACTTTCTGTTGAGTATCATGAAATCAAATTCCAATGACTTTTTATTTTTTCTCTCAGTCAGTGTTGATGTTTGTTTCTTTATTAAACAGCTTTAACTTTTCTGTTTAATTAAAAGAAAACTGTGCTTATTGAATTCAAGAGGTTTTCGGGCGATTAATGAGTACGGTTTCATTCAGCACAAATATACAGGGAGATTACAGTGTCTTTAAATATTTGTACAAAGAATCGCGTTGCTGGCTCACTGTATCCCATCAGTCTAATGGCCTCTGAGGGGTAACGACAGCAGTGAGCATTAAATGGTGTGGAGCAGAACCACATCGGACACTTGGCGGTTTATCTGAGAGAATGCACATCACTAGAGGCTGTCATGGGAAACCTGAGACGTTATTCGACTGACGGTACAATCCAAACATTGTGCCAGAGACTGTCATGTTACTTCGAGCTACAGACTGCATCACTGAGCCATGAAAGCAGACGTTCGGATAAAACAGCTGCCTTTACTGGGACGGGGAAGTGGGACAGTAGTTCCAAAATTAGGATGACTGTTGATTATTTTAGCAACCTCTGTCAAGATTCTAATTGATGTTAATGCTTGTGTATTCTCATCTGTTTATTTTTTGATGCTTGCTATCTTTTGCAATAATAGCTTAAGGCTTTAATTGGGTATTGATCATGTGCGTTGTCAAGTAATGAAGAGGTAGCCACTGTAAAAGTGTATGTGACTCCATGGATTCGCTTTAGGAAGGCCCAAAGAGTTACGCCGACTCCTGCCCCAGCCTTGGGGCAGCATGCGCCCTTCTCTCATCCAGGACAGTAGGGTACTGCCAAACAGCATCGCCCAGTTCTGCCCTTCGGATGTGGAACCGCAACTCTTTGAAGCCTTGTGATTGCTGTCTGAGTCTGCATTAATCCCATAATGCATTTCCTGAGTGACTATGCATGGCAGCGTCTGGGCATGTGGCGGCACACATGTAGTACCTTCCCCTCCTTTCAGCGCTGTTGTCCTCCATTTTGACTGTTGTCTGAGATTGAGTGTCTCTTTAGGATTTATGAAGTCATCAATTGCCGTTCTTGCATAATTTCAAAATATGTGTTAAAGACAAGCTAAGTCTCTCTGCTTTCCTCTTGAACATTCGTGTTTTGACGACATGCTTTTTCAAAACAAATTTAGGTAAGGCCATTATCTCATTCTAGAAGATTGATTGGGATTAAAGTCTCTGAATGGATTTTGTAGTAATAATTCTTTATAGTAAGTTTAGCTAATTAAACAGTTATACGATGAAGTCACCAAATCATGAATAATAACTTAACCTCATTTCTAGGGTTTCTTTGAATAGTGAGACAAATACTGTTGATTTGAAACAAAGTAGTTAACTTAGGCTACTAAAGGGGTCAGTATCTTTTTATATTTATAACTAATTGTTTTTTTAATTAGAGCAGTAGCCTATTTTTGGCACAAAACAATGCTTGAACAATCAAATAAACAACTATAAACTAGAATACACACTATAAAAATGAGTTGGAAACAACATCAGCTAAATATTCTGCTTTTTGTGTGAATCGTTTTTAAAACCAAACTAAACAAATCAATTCAGAATAATGAATCAGACATTCAAATGCTGTACATGGGAGAGAAAGCTGTTTAGCACAAACTGATTCAGTAGAATGAATCCAACATACCAACACTTCATATCAGAGGGATAACCATTTAGCACGAGGTAATTCCCTTGAATGAATCATACATTTTACAGAAAGGAGCGCTTAGTATAAACCGAACTGAACACTCCAACGCTTCCTATCAAAGAGCCATTTAGCCTGAACCGATTCATTTGAATCAGATTTGAATCAGACATATTAACACTCTGACAGAACCACTTAGTATGAACCAATTTACATAGCTTTATGTCAGTGAGAGAGACTTTTAGCACAAATTGATTCACTTGAATGAATCAGACATATAAATGCTTCGACAGAGAGGCCTGCATAGTATAAACCACCAAAAATGAATCTGACTTTCGAAAAATAAACATGAGAAAGGACCATTTAGGAGAGCACATCTGATTATCTCCTCAGTTTGGGCGCAGTACAACATGACAGTTAAAAACATATGTGCAGGCTAGTGCTTTGTCAAGTTGCACTGCTACTTTGTTAATGGAAAAAGCTAACTCGTAACTGGAAAACCTTGAAAACAATGTAAGTTAAAGAGATAGTTCACCTCAAAATTGAAATTCTGAAAAGAACATATCTTGAAGAATAACCAAACCATTGAACCACTGAGTATTTTTTTTTTTTCGACACTATGGAAGTCTTATGGCTACTGTAAACTGTTTGGTTACCAACATTCTTCAAAATATCTTCTTTTGTATTCAGCAAAAGAAAGAAACTCATACAGGTTTAGAACAATTGGAGGGTGAGTAAATGATGACAGAATTTTAATCTCTTTAAGTTAGTATTGTCGCTATGTAGTCTGTTATTCCTAACACTGCCTGTGAATCCTGTTGTTATTTTAGCATGGTTACATGCATTGTCAAGTCCATGAAAGTGAAGAGCAGCACAAAATGCAGCTCATATAGTGTCGTAAATGTGCTGCGTTGATCCCTGAGAGCAGAGAGAGCTCAGTGCTGGACTGAAAGGAAGAGAGAACTGCCTCACACTGCCAGTGTCTCTGGTGACATCATCTGGCCAGCTAAGAGACTTTTCTGGATTTTTCTCTCTCTGCGTCCCTCCCTTTTCATTTTCTGCTCCATCACTGCATCAACCCTATTACATGTTGATGATTAAAAAAAGTACTAAAACACATTATTATTCTTTCTTTCTTTCTGTTGTTCAGATGCTCCTCCCTCACTGAAGCGCATGAAAAATCCTGTGTTGGTGGACGAAGGAAGCAGGCTGATTGTGAGGTGTGAGGCCTCCGGCAGCCCCACCCCGCAGTACAAGTGGTACAAAGATGGCGTTGAACTGAAGAAGAGCAAAGAGATCAAAATTTCCAGGAACGGCAAGTGAGTCAGCACGTCCACTAGCACACACCAGCAGAACTCATCCTCCAGTTCTAGATGTTTATCAGACATTCTAAGTGTAGATCGTGACCTTCACATAAGTCAAGAGCTTTATCCTTATGGGCAGTGTGCTAAAGACTGCCTGTGCCCTTGTAATTAAAGTGAAGTGTTTCAGCATGCTTGTCTATTATATTGTTAATGACACGATTAAAGAAATAGGTCACCAAAAATGAAAACGCTGCTGAAAACAGTGTTATTAGTTTAAAATGATCTCAGCCGGTTTGAGTTGGTCTCCCTCATCTGATGGGAAAGCTGGTTTACCAACCTGTGGGTCCAAAGATTCTCTAAAATCTAATTACTTAAAGGAGTAGTTCACCCAAAAATGAAAGTTTTATCATCATTTACTCTCATGTTGTTCCAAACCTGTATGAGTTTCGTTCTTATGTTGAAGATTAAAGAAGATATTTTGAAGAATGCTGGTAATCAAACAGGTGATGGTCCCCATTGACTTCCATAGTATTTCTTTTTCTACTATGGAAGTCAATAGGGACCAACAACTGTTTGGCTCTTCAAAATATCTTCTTTTGTGTTCAACGTAAGAAAGAAACGTATACAGGTTTGGAACAACATGAGGGTAAGTAAAAGATGATGCTAAAATTTTCATTTTAATGTTCAATTTTCACTTTATTCCTTTAAGCTTATGTTGTTACAAAATGTTATAATAGCACATTATATATATTTTTTTTTTCCAAGTCTTCATGCAGCTCTTTGAAAGACAGTTCTAAGTAACACATGCATCAAAGCTTGAATCAAGCCTGCATTCGAGAACCCAAAGATTTCCAGTAAATAGTGACTAACATTTTGGTCTGTTCCTCACACAAGCTTTCATACGACTTCAAAAGAATGAAACATACCAACCAATTCATATGGAGTGTACTTATAATGATTCTTTATTGTACATTTTGTCTTTTTGTGGAGTTTGACAGACATGGTCACTATAAGGTGTCATATAGAAAGAGCTGTGTGAAGATTCTTCAAAAATATCTACTTTTAGAGTTCCTTAAAAATTATACAGGTATGGAACATTATTGAAGTGAGTAAATTGCCTTTAAAAGGATCTTTTAGAGTAAAGAAGATGTCTAATTTCACTGATTCATTGGTCATGTTATTCACCAAAAAGAACCATTTTTGGAAGCAATGTGAAGCTCACTGGGATTCTCAGAGTGTCATATGTCTCTGTTTTATCTCTGTTTAAAGACTTGTACTGAGCTCTAATTTATACAGAGGATTTCTCTGGAGAGTTTCTCCTTCTTATATTTTTATAGTGGAATCCTTGACTCTTTCTCCTGTTTCTGTCTGTCTTCTTCTTGAAGGAAAACTTCCAAAGTTCAGATCAGCAGTGCAAAGCTGGAGGATTCTGGGAATTACACATGTGTGGCAGAGAATAATTTGGGGAAGGACAACAGCACCAGTACAGTACACGTACAAAGCAGTAAGTGAAAACTTTTCTTTAAAGTCATAAATCAGCGGGAAGGAAGACAAGAGTGTGAAGACAAGAGTGTCTGATGGGCTGCCATATATATATATATATATATATACATTCTTTTTTGCTGACAAATGTATTGTGGTGAGAGTTGAAGACGTGCACAAGATCACACCATGGACGAAATACTCAAAAACAAGTGCGTGTGTGTGTTTATGTCAGGCTTTTGCACATATCTGTAAGTGCATAGTTGGCTGCTCTTCCAAGTTGAGATTACTCCAGGTATCTCACCCCTGATAGAAAATCAAGTTCAAGCTGGTATCTGGGTTTTAGAACATGGAAACTAGTTTCTAGCTGGTCTAAAATGGTTATTAGCTGGTTTGTAGCTGTATCATGTTCTCAAAACCAGCTTGACCACCTTAAACTGGTGTAAACAGCTGGTATCCGATTTGTGGCTGATCGAAGATGGTCTAGTAGCTTAAGACTAGCTCAGGTTTCAAATTTATTAGATAAAATCCAAATAATATCCTAAGGTGGTCAAGAGCGTGTTCCGAAACTCAATTAAGATGGATTTTCCAGAAGGAACGACTTATACTTAACATGCCTTTTTTTGTTTTACGTTGTGCGTTTTTGTAGTTGCGTGTGGAGGTTTAGAGCTGCAGGAGGGTTGGGAGAGGTGCGTGCATATGTGTGTTTGTGTATGTTTCACTCTGATTGTTTGTCGGCATGTCAGGCGCCCCAGAACAAGTCTCACAGTGTCATGGCAGCCAACTTGCACACACACACACGCACACAGATACGAGGAAGGTGGAGGCAAGACCAAGCCCATCAGAGGTGGTGTGGCCCCAGGCTCGGGGAGGGGCCTGTCCCCAATGCAGTCTTCATAAAGTGAAAACAAAAAGAGCGTGCAACAGAGATCGACAACCTGTATGAGGCCACCGCCAATGAAGCTCTCAAGTGCTCAGGGGAGAAACATAAATCTAACAGCTTAGGAAATACCTTGAACTGATTGTATGATACGCTGTTTTCCCAGCCTCCTACCTTCTGACGGTGCAGAAAAGGGCGATTCTAAGATTTCAGTCTCAGGGGGGATCGGGCCCCACCTGAGCAGGACCTGATGTGACTCAGAGGAATATTTTTTGCTTCAGTTTGAGAGGTCACAAGTTCAACACTTCCTGTGGAACCCTTTTTTAGGGCCCTATGAAATCCGTTTTATTTTTTCCCAAATTCCGTTTTATTTTTTTCTAAATTCAGTTTTTTCCGTTTTAATTTTTCTGGATTCCGTTTTTTTTCCTTTTAAATTTTTCTGGAGTCCTTTTTAATGGTCAAATTAAATTGTATTAATCAAAAAGTATGCCTAATTAATTAAAATCATGAAACTTAGACCATTCTCATAAATTCTGTGTTGTGTATTTAAATTTTACTGGTTATCAGATGAAGGCATAAAATATTGATTTAATTTATATTTTATTTAATGAAAATTACACATTAAAATTTTTGCCAAATAAAGGGGATTTACTATTAAAATGAAAATATTTTGTGATTATTTCTTTTAAAAAAAATAAAGTTTTATTATTTTTCAACAGTAGTAGTAGTAGTAGTAGTTAGTATTATTACATACATTCTACTAAATAATAGTAATATAGCCTATTTCTGGCACAATGTCTTTAATAAGTTAAACCGAACTTTTATTTTGACGGGTTGCCGTGAGTACCTTTAAAGTACTGTGTGTCTATGATATGACGCTAGTTTTCAAATGAAATGGTAAAATGCTCGCAAAGTGACTCTCAGATCAGTTTTGGAGATATTGTTCATGTATTTATGTTCTCATTGAGACGGCAGATGCTGAAATCACCGCGAGCGTCACGCGCGCTGTCTATGTTAGTAAACAGAACCCGCTTCTGCTCCATTCATACAGAGACTCGCAGAACATGCAGGATTCATATTTAAATCGACTTTTGCGGCTTAATATTTACAGATACTAATCCATATCGCGATTTGATTCAAGTGTAATGACCTACTTTTGATTAATTCATCCAAACTTTGACAAATTCCGTGACATTCCGCGTTAAACTGTAAATTCCGTGTTAAACTGTAAATTCCGTTTTTATGACTGGATTCCGCGATTCCGTCCGCTTTTTCTGCATCGCGGAAATCATAGGGCCCTACTTTTTCTGTCTCAGAGTAAAGTGATAATTGTGAGATAAAGTTAAAAATAATGTATAGTCTCATAAGTTGCAGTTATGAGAAATAAAATCGTAACTGTGAAATATAGTGAGATATAATTATGCTGAATCACGAGACATAAAAGCACGTTGTGAGAAATAAATTCACAATTACCAGAAGTTGCAATTGTGAAATATAAAGGCACAATAATAAGTGATATTGTTATGAGATTTGTTATGGTTAACACTTTATAATAAGATCCCATTAGTTAATGTAAGTTAAAGCATTAACTAAAAATGATACATTATTTATAAATTTTTGCTAATGTTAATTAAAATACTGTTCATTGTTAGTTCATGTTAGCTCAATTCCATTAAATACATAAATAAATGCTTTAGAAGTATTTTTCCTTAGTTCATGTGATATAAACATTGATATAAAGTTGCCATTATGAGAAACAGTGTTGCAAATGCAAGGTAAAATGCCAGAATAAATAAAGTTGCAATTGCGAGATGTAATGTTACATTGTTAGATTTAATGTCATAGTCGACTCACATTGTGACTTTTTTAGTATCTGACGTAATATCTCAAGGTCGTAATTAGGAAATTCACAACCTATTTTTTTTTACTTTGAGGTGACTCCCATATTTTAATCAGTATTTTTGGTTATTTCATTGGAATCCAGAAGGTTTAGAAAAGATAATCGGCTCTAGCAATTTCTATGGTGCAAATTATGGGAAGTGCTTGTACTGTTTGCATGATGCTCGTGTTGAGGAGAACACAGGCTTTTAATTTATTCCAGTCGCTGACGAGATTGATTTCTTCCCGAGGTCATCAGTTGAACAGCTACTGTTGAGAAAGTCTATGCCATTTTGGGGGCCTGCGGCAGCTGTACGCACCAGTGCTATCTGTGAATCTGCCTGAGAAGAAGAACGAGAGATGGAGAGGTCGATAGGGAAAAGAAGCATTGGGTCAGGGAGGTATTGCAAGAGAAGGAAACAGAGGGAAATGGAGAGAAAGATGGAGGGAGAGCAGAAGCCAGAGCGATAAAGAGGAGGACAGCCAGATGCTTTGCAGAGGCAGCTTTTTCAAACCCATTTCGTAATGCAGTTGTTGATCGTCGGCTCTGTCCAGGCACTCGGCCAATGGCGTGCTGCCTCTCACCCCGCCGGCCAATCAGATCGCTGGCTGATTTTTGTCACTGCTGCACTGGTGGTATGACACAGGAAATTAATCTCTCTCTTCATAAAGGCTGTTTTTCATCACGCACCTCCCTTTTAAACAACTCCAGTAAACACACACATGCATATTTTGGCTCTTCCAGCAGAACGTTTAACAAGATAAGTGAGCTGAGTAATTGGACTCATTAATTATAGCTGATCAGGGCTGAAGTTATGGCTGTTCAGGGGAGGTGAGCCGAGGGTGTCCAGAGACCCAGTGACCTTGGGACTACAATTAATGAAGACAAACAACAGACGATTTTAGAGCCCACCCCCTTCCCCGGGGGGCCTCCTAAACACTGCTTTTTCTGTCTGCGCAGCAGGCCCATGATAGCCGTCTCTCAGATCAACACCACAGCGCTGTCACCCTTCACTGCCTGCTGCTCCTGTGTGTTTGCGTATGTGTCCGTGTTGAAGGTGACTCTGGTTTATCAAAGCATTGTGGTGTCACAGGTCACCAGTCGGGTGAAACGGGACATGAAAAGGTCAGAAGGTTATGTTGTGGACGAATACTTAGTGGGAAAACCATCAGCCTATGCAGACAGCAGTATTACAAATGTGCTGTCGCACCAAAACATCCTCATGCCCTGCGCTATTATCTTATCCCATATTAAACAATAGCGTGTAGATTAATGTTCATAAGCCAAGCATGCAAACCTCTTCATTTTCGTTTGCAGAATCGCTAACAATTTGACCATCAAATGGCTTTCACAACTCATTTTATTTGCATAAACTATTTTAGAAATGAAACGGCATATCAAATGAGAAAAATGTAGGGTGGGATTTATATGTAAATGAAATGGCATGCTATAATATTAATAATAATAATCATTATGGATTAATAATAAAATAATTTAGATAATAATATTAATATTATATTATTGTTATGTAACTCTTTGGTATTATTATTATTATTAATAATAATAATTACTGATACTGTTTTTAAAATACGTACAATTCCAAAGTATTACAACAACAAAAACAACAACATTAATAATAATGTTATATACTTTTATTGTTATATACATATTATGTAATTTAATAATATAATATAATATAATGTAATATAATTACTACTAATAATAAGATGATAATTTATTTATAAATAATAATTAATAAATAATTTTGGGACTGTTTGTAAAATATGTAACATTGCAACAAGTGATACAACAACAATGACAACAACAGCAACAATGATACTAATAACAGTTATTCTTATTAGTAAGAATAAAACAATGAAAACATTATTAATGTCCGTTATGCATATTATGTTTTTATTGTTGTAGTCTAAGGATCATGTAGTCATTGTGTCAAAAAGCAGAAATTGTATGCATTAAAAATGTATCTGTATCATATTGTTTATAAAATACTGCTAAATTAATAATTGTAAATGTAAAATATAACAGAGTCCAGTTTCACATTACATTCACTTTTCTATGTAAGGGAAGTTTTAAGATCATAATCATTTTGGTCATCGTATTGTATTTATAACAGGTTTAAAGTGCTGTTCTTGCAGAACCAACAAACTGTAAACATACTGTAAGTGCTTTAGGATGTCTGAAATGGGATTCTCTGTTATTCCAGAACTCCAAGCCAGAAACGAGTCGAGGTGATTCCTCTCTTAGATCTCCTCTGTGCTGACTGCCGGATCGGGAATTCTCGGGCTGCAGTCCATTTGAGGAGGGTTTGATGCGGTCTTTGTGCTTCAGCACACACACACACACACAGTGCTTGTTTCTCGGGCTGTGCGTGTGTCACATCTGTAGAAAAGTTCACAACTGGGACTTATTTGCATAATACCTCGGGCAGTTGCACACATGGATCAGATTTTCAGTGTTGACCCCTTGGTCCTGATTGGATCAAATGAAAACAGAGCGATATTCAATTGCACACAATCAGATCATATTCAATCTCATCAGAACCAAAGATATCTTTTTCAGTGGAAAAATAGGATGATGTGAAATCCAGCCTGTGGTCGTTCAGATACGGGGATATTCCTGCCACAGATGGCTCAAGTCTTTCTGTCCATCACATAAAAATCACATCCCTAGGGGGCGCTGCTTACAGCCGCAGAGTGAACGAGTGGGACAGAGGGAAAGCGTGAGGTGAGAGGAATGTGTTTGATGGAAAATGCAGCTGGGCGACCGATTGTTCCAAACTCATCAGTCATGCTGGGGCCCACCAGCAACAATCCCTCTCTCCCCCATTCTCTCAGCCGCTTTCCCGCTCTCTCAAACCACTGTGAAGCTCCTCACAAAACTTCACACACACAACACCTGCCTCTGTGATGAAAGCCAATCCATTTCTGCTTAACTTGACTAATATAAACCATCGCTTATCTTTAAGGTAGGATTTTAACTGGGGATAACCACGTTGACCCCTCTGATTCAGATCCGCCATTTCTGTCCCTCCTTCTCTTCTCTTTCTATATCTGTTGCAAAAAACAGGCTCTTCGTTTTTTTCCGACAGCCCAAATGCCAAGATTAACTGAGCTTAAAGGATGCTAGAAATCTTTTTGGGACATTGGCAGTGACTGTGCTAGAATATCAAGTGCCTGTAAGGGAACTGAAGACATTGATCGGTGCGGGTGAGCGGTACGATCGGTGTCGGCACTCAATCAGGGAGATTCATGGCTAGCGAACTGTATTTACAGTCCAACAGGAACAACTGGTGACAGCAGCCCTAATTCAGCACAAATAGGGAGGCTTTACATAACATATCAACAAACAAAAGACTGCCAAGAGCCCAAATAGCTCTGTTGTTTTGATTTCCACAATATATCTTTATGGAGACTGCTGAGTCCAGGTGGGTGTGTGTGTGTGTGTGCGGGAGCAAATCTCACGAAACCTGTCTAGGAATATGTCCTGGTCATATTTTATCCGAAATGTGAAATAAATAGGAAATTATATATTTGCTTAGGGATTTACTGATGAATAATTCTGGGAAGTGACAGTAAGCTGATCATTATTTTCATTACTGATTTATGACTGTAAGTCGCTACCGTTTTTAACATAAAACACATGTAGAATTGAATTTAGGCATCACAACATTATTTCAAGATGTGTGTGTTATCTATACATACCTATAAAATTTAGTAAAATTGAGCATTCCTGATTTTGCCTGTAAAAAATGTTGCTTTTTTTTTTACGTTTATTTTATATTTATTTTTGCATTTTGATAATATTTTATGATAATTATGCATATACCCCATTTAGTATTTCTACCGTATTACATTTTTGTAACACTTTTTTGTGGTGTCCTTGTTACACGGTACATCAACTCTCAATAGTAATAACAATAGATTACGCATAATTACAATCAATTTACCCTAACTCAAACCCTAATCCTGACTCTAACCCTGTAGTTAATACTACAATATTGTTAATTAATATTGCTCAGTACTTAGTAACAAGGTCAGTTTAAGCATTAATATTGCTCAGTACTTAGTAACAAGGGCACCTTCAAATGAAGTGTACTCAAACAAATTTAACTGAATCATTTTACTGCATGACAAGAATTTTGGAGAAATCTATTTTGAATGTCTTAATTATTAAAATAATAGAGAGAGGCTTCATTTAGTGTAATTTATTAATGTACTCTAAAATAATTTAATTCAAATATAATTAGTTTTATCTTTACCCTTGTTATTTTGGGTAAAATGTGAGATTTATTAATTCATCTGCAAGAATATCCAAGATTGGGAGGCTACGTTTATAACGCTTAATTTAATTAGTAGGATTTATGTATCCCCTTTAATGTCCATGTTTGTACTGTAGGTGAGGTTTGTATGTGCCAGGGAGCATGTTTTGGATTATGAAGCGTTGACCATTAGGAGCTGTATGTGACCTTTGACTCGGGGGTCAGATTCTTTAGGCCCATGCGCTGTTTGATGCACTTTCTCTGGTCACATAAGGAATACATATATTTCCCATTCCTGCTTGCTTCTTGTAAAGGTGCTGCCCT
>JAFVLL020022046.1:0-14788 GCA_021397915.2 Tor tambroides
CGAAAACTTCTGCCCCAGGGGGGTAGGAATCAAACCTGCTCTGCAAACAGGAACCTTCAGCCCACAGCTCAGAGGGTCAGAGTGGATTCAAAGTCATCCGATTGGGTGAGAAGTAACCATGGAAACATTTGAATAACCACAAAGACCACTCAGATACTTGAGCAAGCTGTTAGCACCGTGTTCAAACATTTAATGCCCCCTCTACACCCAGACCTAAGAGTCTCTTTCCAAGTCACAGAGTTGGAGCACATCCAGCCAAAGACTTTCTGACTCGCAGCACCTGCAGAGCTCAGCTGGGGGGAGGAACAGACACGGTTGCACGTTCAAAACTATATCTAGGTCAACTATACTGCACCAACCACACTTCCCCAAACAAACACGATCACTCAGGAAACACCCCTTTTTGTACCAAAACACATGAAGCCTACTGTTCTCCATTTACTTTGTGTCTGCAGCACGTTAGGCCACAAGTGTGCATGGGTGTCTCACTCCTAGCCGGTATGTTTACTTTTTATGGTACACGTGTCTGTTGTGTACGTGTGCGTATTTACAGCCTTTTCATGAGATCATACACACAAGTTCGGATTAGGCAACGTGCAGTGTCACCTAGCAGATTTTACTCTAGCATTAAGTACATTCTAAGGAAGACTGGCATGTGTACAAAGAAGTCACCTTCTGTTTATCTGGGGAGAGGTTACAAGGTCATCACACACTTTTTCACTACGAGCTGTCACGCTTTTACTCTAACCACAAGTCCAGAGTGTTTAACAAGGGCTTGCAGTCAGGGGAAGACCGTCAACCTGCTTGCATTAAAAAAGCGCTTCCTTGTGCATGATCCAAATTAGTTTTAATCCTCAGATTAGTAAACAGGTTTTGCTATTCAAGTTAAACGGCATACAAAAAGAAGTGAAACCATGTATATAATGCACTGATTTACAGGTCATGTTGGCACCACCTAAAAACGAATGTGCTTTTAAAGGGGAAGTTCAATCTAAAATATAAATTCTGTCAACATTTTCTTACGCTCATGTCATTCTAAACCTGGTTCCTTTCATCTGAGGAACACAAAAGAAGACATTTTGAAGAATGTGTTTTGTCCACTAAACGATGCTCAATGCATGGGGGAACACTTTATGGTTCATTGTATGTACTAAAACACAAGTATTTTCCAAAATATCATCAAAAGAGAAATGCAAACTTGTTTGAAATGACATGTGGATGAGTAAATGATGACAGAATATTTATTTTCTTGGTGAACTAGCTTTTAACAAAGTCTGCTCTGTTTATTTAAAGGTATAGCAGATATAATTTAATTCTCATGCAGAACATTAAAGCTTCACTTGGGCATTTCATTGGCCCCTGAGCAGCAAACACAAACCAGACAGAGCTGAGTGAGGTGAAACAGGAACTTCAATTTGACCTATTTCACAGAGTTCATTTCCTGTTTTGCCCATTCGCGGAGAGACGCATGAAACGAGACACCAAAACACTGTTAATGAATGTGGCCACAGAGAGCGGATGTCACAGCCCTGTATAATAAATGCCAATAATAAGACTTGGTCTGAAACAATAGACGCCTTAACACAGCCAGGTTCAATGCACTTAAATCCCGTGTTTTTCTTTGAAGATCAAAGTGGTGTAAATCGCAGACTTCTATACGTTCCTCTTTAAAGTTTAGCCAGTGTGCACACGCTAAATGAGCTGAGGTGCTCCCCTGGTAGAAAAAAAGCGTTATCTTAAATCTCATCACCCGTTACACCTATGATATCTGTTGCTGCCCCACCTACTGTGCTACATTAGTGGGGTGAAATGTTCTGTGCTACGTTAATATAAAATGAAAGGGAGGCTAAAAAATGTTGTTCCAGGACATTACTTTTCAGGAAGCACTTTATTTTAAAATCCACTCAGACAGAAACAGATTCTGCTTTTATTTTCAATGTATATATCGCATTCCTTGCCTTTATAAGCATACCTTATTGCATAGTTGTGTAATTACCGGGATGTGTACAAAAAACACCTCTTTTAAGTTAAGTGTGCAATTTAAGTATGTAATCATCCTTAAAATCAGATTGTAAATATATTCAGAGGTCATTTTTAATCTGTGTCATTCTCGGTTTTTAAAAAAACAATTTCATGCTTACTTTGGCAAATTTTCTTTCTTCCTTTTGCATTCAGCATACTACAAGAGGCTTGGAGGAGGCGCAATTCATAGCTTTATCTCCTCTCATTAGCGTAAATGTCATAACAGGGGTGGGATGTTTTAGGCAGCACTTTGAGAGCTCTCTGTCTGCACAGAGCGGCTCAGTGAGTCGCAGGAATATTCAGAGGATAGGCCCTTTATGTTTCCTGCACCTCTTGCTCAAAGCCAATTCAGTCCAGCGTGGCCAATTCAATTGAAAACCCAGACAGAATCTGTTCCAAGCAGGCCAAGAGGCATTCTATGAGAAAACTGAATAATTAGACCGATTAAAGAGCTCTGATTCTGCGCAGACACTGTGGTGATGTTCGTCTGGTGGGGGAGGGGGTGTTTTCGAGTTAAGGGATTCCTTTAGTAACTATGACTAAGTCTGTCCCGCTTCACCGGCCAGTAAGGGCCCGTTATACATGCCCAGTCAAATGTGTTTAGCAGATAGCAGAGATTTAGATGTCAGAAGAATTCAAATTAGAGTTCTGTCTTTTTTATTTATAGTGCGAAAAACAAGTGTGCGGAATAACTGCTGTGAAATATATGCGGTTTATCAATATTTTTGCTCATATTCTGCTCATGTGGCAAAACTCAGTGACCACACTAACTGCAGCTAGTGCTAAATAACTGTTCTCTATGCACATGAAGCACTACACTATAAAGTACTTTAAAGAAGTCAAAAACTTAGAGCTTCTATATTTGCAACACATCACTAAAATTAAATGCTTTAGGTAATTTTACTATTGCACAGACACATGGACCAAAAACAAGTAGTTTGACGACAAAAATATATACAGTGGTCCCAAAAGAATTGAGACCAATAGAAAAAAAAGCTTATGTGGTATTTTGCAATTTCCTAATGATTAAAATTGATTAATTACAAATTACCATAATAGTTTACATTAAAAAAAAAGTTGAAAAAAATGAAATTTGAAAATGAAAATATTTATTTGAATTAAAGAATAATGGAAAAACCTAAAACTTTTTCAGGTTTAAATGTTAGGATTTTTGCTCCCTATTGTACTTTTATGAAAAATGTTTGGTGAAGAAGTAAAATCAAAATACAAAAGATTATACCTTTAAATTAAAATAGTGAAACAATTTGACCCCATTAACTTCTGGATTTCTCAGTTTGAATGAAAAGGTTTGCTAAATGAAGAAATTGATTTTCACTGTATGGACAAAAAAAAAAGAAAGAAAAAAAAATTAATTTGAAAATAAAAATATTTATTTGAATTTTAGAATATCAGAAAAAACAAAAACTATTTTTTTTCTGGTTTAAATGAAAAATAACTATGGTCTGAGACTTTTACTCCCTATTGTATTTTTATGGAAAATGTTATGGAAAAGTTTTTTTTATCTTTTTTTTTTTTTTTTTTAATTTAATTTTTTTTTTTTTTTTTTTTTTACAAGATATGGGTTGTGTCTTCTGTAGGTGTGTTCTCCACAGCTGTGTATCTTAATGGTTGTCTACAGGTCAAAGGTCAGATATGGCAGGCCCACTAAAAGACAAGACAGTCCACTGCTCACAGATGTCCGAAAGTACTAAACACTCACACAGTTTCCCACAAGAGAAACATGCTACACCCCTTCACTCCAGATGGCACCACCCTTCCCAGAAGAGGTGAGGCACCAATCTCACCCTGCTTATGCTTGCAGCATATTAATATATAATAAAAGCAAAAGTGCAACCATTCCACACAGCACTTTTCATATAATATTTTCATATCTCACACACACACATACTATTAGTGCATAAAACTGCAAATATGATGGTGTATGCCAACTCTTTCTAAAGCATCCCAACATTTACTGGTGTCATTTGCAAAATGTAGTTTTACTTGTCATTTGGGCCACATAAAAATACCTCAGATTATTTAAAAAACACAAAGTTTAAAGTGGATCAAACCGTGCATGTGTTTTAGTGAATCATATCAGATGATTCTGTGTAGCATAAGCGCTCCCTTGTGGCAATCACAAAACTCACAAAAGTGACAAGCTTGGCCCAGTGCTTTTGCATTTCATCAAATCCGCACTTTTGGATTCACCTTCTCTTCGTTAAGAGCCAGACAGTATTTGTTTCGCTGATATTACACAGAAGCAGTTTCTTTGGAAAACAGCTTAGTTTAATTGGACGCCTGTCAGGCTGTGTGCGGTTCTGTGCTAATGCCATGAGGTTCGAGTCACGGTTTGGAGAGGGGTACCTGTTAGTTGTAATTACCCTTAAAACGCACAGCTGGATTTAAATGGCAGTAAAACAGCAGCAACAGGTGTGAGGGCTGTTGAGGTCTGCTTCCAAGTCAGTCACACAAAACACACCCGGCCATAAAGTCACTACCTCACACCAAGGTGCGCACGCACGCCCCTGAGATCGCAGCTTAGTTAC
Organism: Tor tambroides; assembly: GCA_021397915.2. Classification (NCBI taxonomy): domain Eukaryota; kingdom Metazoa; phylum Chordata; class Actinopteri; order Cypriniformes; family Cyprinidae; genus Tor; species Tor tambroides. The sequence goes on from JAFVLL020022046.1 coordinate 4,572, forward strand.
GGCACAATCATGATCCTGGCAGCTGGCAACAAAGCAGTTCCTTGACTAGACTAAACAAATAGGCTACTAGACAAATACCAGTGTCAAAAGACGCTCTGGATGTGACTGGGCTTCTTCAGTGGAAACTGAACCCAGCGGGAAGGCCTGACAGAGCTGGAAATGAGCGAAGGAGATGGCGTGTTTGTACAAGTGTTTGAACCTGGCCAGCCGCCGGACATTTTTCTGAATGAAAGAGGCGACTTTTAAAAATCACACCTCCCTCCACGGGCCTCCGATGCGCAGCTTCCCGAAACCACAAAACGTTCCAATAGCCTGATGCTTCACCCTCTAGGAATCCCTCCAAAAAACACACTGCGCAGGTGCATCTGCTCTGATGTTCGCAAATAAATGATTTCGCTCTCGCTCGTTATGAAGTCTGAAGACTATCAGCATTCCAGAGTGGCGGAAATATTCATGAGTTTTCCGCATCTTCAGATGATAAATTCTCCGAGACAAGAACAATCTAGTGCAAGTGCATAAATCAGCCTAAATTATCTTGTTGCAACTACAAAAAGCGGTATGTAAACTATTGGCAACTCGGACATTGTCAGTCAGTGGTGCTAATGATATTTTGCTTTTTTAAAAGTACAGTTCACCCAACACTCTTAAAGAAATAGAGTTTCCAAAAAGGGGGTTTCATGGTGAAGCCATAGAAAAATCATTTTCAGTGAACAGCTCTTAAAAGAACCCTTTACTGTCTGTCACTCAAAAAAATAAAGGTTCTTCATTGGCATTAATGGTTCCATGAAGCTCCTTTAACATACAAAGAACATTTCAAGGTTCTTTACAGTGGAAAAAGTTCTTTAGGTTTTTAAAATGTTCTACATACTAAGAAAAACTGATCTTTTAAGAACTTTTCACTGAAAGGTTCTTTGAGGAACCAAAAATGGTTCTTCTAAGGCATCACTACAACCCCCAATGAACAATCAATGAACAATACATTTATTACAGTATTTATTCATGAATGTTCATGTTAGCTCACAGTGCATTAACTAATGTTAACAAACACAACTTGTGATTTTAATAATGCATTAGTAAATGCTGAAATTAGCATTAACTAAGATTAATAAATGCTGTAGAAATATTGTTCATTCTTAGTTCATGTTAGCTAATGTTGTTAACTAATGTTAAATAATGAACCTTATTGTAAAGTGTTACCCTACACTCCTCAAAAAAAAAAAAGTTCCATTATTATTATATTCAGAGTGATGCTTTTGAAGAATTGTTTGGGGTTCAGTGAACAGTTCTTAAAAGAAAGTTTGATGTTATTTATTTATTTATTGTGAAGAACTTTTTTTGTACAAATGTTACATTTTTTTCATGGAAACATGTGGCAATAAAAAAAAAACCTTGGTGAAGTAAAATCAAAATACAAAAGGTTATACTTTGAAATTAAAAGATTGAAACATTCTGAGACAATTAACTTTTGTATTCCTCATCTGTAATTCAGTTTGGATAAAATGGTCCACTAAATGGTCTGCAAAAAAAAAAAAAGACAGATTCCCACATTTTTTGTTTTCCACATGAAAAAAATGAAGTCACGATCAGGTTTCAGAACAATATAATTGTGTTTTTGGGTGAACTATTTTTATTTTTTTTATTTTTAAATATCTGCGGTTACAAACAATAATTTCCTACATCTGTTTTCACAGCTACAGACTATTTTTCCAGAATGAGATTGACTATATGCTTAAAACAAATGAGGTTGGATGCTTCTAAGCTATTCCACCATTTTTATCAATGATATTTTAAAGAAATGAATGTAACCTGATAGCTCCCTGGTTCAAGTCACAAACACTCACCACCTGCTGAGGCTGGGGAGATGGCCGGCTGGAAGCTTGGTGCAAATCAATCAGCAGGCTAGTTCAGACGAGGACACTGGCAAACGCTCCTCAGGAGCTTGCGTGTCAAGAGGCCTGGCGTGAACTGTGGAACCAAAGCTCCCTGCCAGCCCTCTCCATAACTAAAGCTGATTTAGACTGAGAGCCTAGAACAGAATTAGGTTTCATCCTCTGTCATGTATTTTCATAGTGATGTTTTGAGTCCCGCGGCCCTCTTTGATTCGGCCAAAAAAAGCCTGCTTTTTTGTCTGAATCTATGTAACACAAGATGAAGAGCACAGCAGGATGAAATGCAGTCCTCTCCATTTCAGTCTTTCCCTCCAAACACTAAGAAAAACAAATCTAATGTTCACTAAACTGACCTTGGTGTTATTTAGTACGGTAAACGTTCTCCTTCACGTTTCCAATTTGTTATTCCTTAGCAAGCCACTCAAGATTATAAATGGACAGTCGAGAGAGGCATGGAGATATATATATTCAATGAGGGAATGCTTTTTTCACTGTTAAATCATGATTTACATGCTGAATAAATAGTATCCTGCTTCCAAGTATGAGACTGTGTCCCAACGAGCCTTTCAAAGATTTTACGGTAAGTGCAAAATATTCTGAAATGTGTTAAATAAAAGAAATGCACTAAAAAGGAAGGCTTTATACTCCCTACAGCCTAATAAACATCTGATGCCAACATACAATGTTCTGACAGAACAGGGAGCTTAAATACACTTCCCTAATGCAGTTTCATTTGAAAGGGGAGCATTGATAATTTGGTCAATGACAAATAAGAGAGTCCAAGATAAACAAAGTAAAGTTTTAAAATTCTAGTTTAAAAAACATGACAAGCTTAAGCAATGTAATTTATGTTGATGTTGGTTCCATATGGTTAAGAATAGCTTGAAAACACAATTTTTATGACAATTCGGAAGTCATTAAACTGTGAAAATTGTGTTTATTGTGTAACCATCAAGTAAAAAGTAATAAGTTGTTTCATCTTAATTATTTTCCAGAAAGTTTTAAAATATATTTTCAAGGTAGATCAAATGTAGAAATATTTTTATTTGTTTGTACAAATTAACAAAAAAAAAAAAAAAAAAAAAATTGGAGTGGTTGTACCATATGACATTTTATATAATGATGTAACCTTTCCATGTCATAAAAGGCCAAAGTGTCTGATATTTTAAGGGACTTCTTGTGTGTATAACACATCATTATGATGGGTCCTGTAAGGTGTCAATATGTTGTTTGTACCAAATGACATTGATTTGATATTTTTATTTAGGGATGGTAAGATTCACCAATTCACATTGGTGCATCAGCATAAAAGTTAACACTGCAATGCATCGATTTAAAAAAGTGTGCATCGCATACAAGTTGCCATTTGCATCACGATGCATCGTTTCTAACATATTTGCATTAGTAAAAACCAATTTATTTATACAGAATTATTAGTAGATGTGCTATACTTTTATTATTTAAAAAGTGACCAATAATTTGTGACCAGTATTTTATATTTAGATTGATTTCTCAAGCACGTTCTCTCATCACCACAAATAACTATTTTAAGGTTGTACTTGACATTATATGTCAATGACCCAACTATTAAATGATGTTATGCTCTTCAAATGTGCATTAACTGCACCAGGGAGAAAAAAAATCTGTCAGGAGATACTTTAAGAGTGGCAAAGTGTTTAACCAACCAGGTTCAACAGGTAAACTAAGGCCTGCCCTCCACATATAAAGGAATCTCAGAATACCAACAAATGACCATTATCTGAAATTTCATATGTTTGACTTAATAGTCAAAACGTCCTTCACAGTTCCACAAAAATGGCTTATCATAGTAAACCTGTCCACTCTCACTCTCAGGAGCCAATCCACAGTAAAAGCAGAAAAATGGACCCATGCCAGAATCAGTCAATATGATTTTGTCTTCCAGACCCAGACTTTACTTGGCTTGGCCGATGAGCTGGATTTCCAAAACTGAAATTCTCATGGTAGGAATATGTGATTTTGACGGATGTGCATGGTCTGTTTCCCTTGAGGGAATGAAAAAGAAAGGATAATAATGCTCTCTTTTTGGACTGACTATAAGGAGTCAATTTGCAGTTCTTCTTGGTGTCACATCACTTCCCATCTAACTAAAGCTCCTCATGACCGACCCAGTTAGCAGACAACACCTGTGGTCTCCATTCAAAATATCAGCAAACCAGAGTGACAGTTTACAAAATGTCTGTCGGATACATTTTTCTTTAATCATACAAGTCGGACAGTACAGTCGGCATCTGTTCCCAAAACAGATCACGAAAATCCAAGATGGTCCACGATTACAAACTTTTAAAAACTGACAAATATATATATATAAAAAAAAAAAAACAGTTGCTTCCAAATGCCTGAGGCAATGTCTGTGATTCAAAATTCAGTTTAAATCTGGAAATAAATAGAAGGTTTTAGCATTTTGAAAAATTCCAAAACAAAGAAATGTTATGACATGAAATAAAAACCATAATAACAGTGGTCAGTTTGTACAGTTGGTCAAAGGTTTTGCTTCCAAACTTAAGATCCTGTTCTCCCAGATCATCTCAAATCATACAGGAGAACAAAATCATCAGGATTTTTCAAGGGCTTTGAAAAAAGGGACAAACCAATACTAAGACATAAAATTCATGCAGACCTTCAAATCACCTGCCAGCCAAAGATGAAATTATAGCCTGAGCATGACATCCAACCAAAGCATTTATCATCTTTAACCTTCAAAGTCTTTGTTCCAAAACCTAGCATTTCCTTGAATCAAAGCAAAGTAAAGAGGTAGGCAGGGGTTAAATGAAAAAGCAGCTCTTGTTCAAGCTCCCCCCATTATCAGCCCTTCACCCACCTCGGCTGCACTTGAATCTTTTTGCCACGCGCTCGCGGTCCTTCCCTGCCAACTTTTTTAGTGCGTTCCTCCTCCTCTCTTTCTCCTCGCCTCAAACCTGTCAAATCCTATAAGCAAAAACATATTGAACGCACACTATTTTCTTTCTTTCTTTTTTCCTGTTTTTCACAGGACTGATGGATTTTCAATCTACGAAACATTTGTCTGCATGACATCACCCATGGGTTTTAACTGCATTATTTCACCAGATACTGTACGAAGGAGAGAAACACTTTCGTTACCTTCATAATTCACTTTGGAAAATGTTCCTCAGACGTCTCCTTTCTCTTTAGTTTAGCTAGTTATTACCACAAGAGTAAAAAACCCATCCTTGCTTGTCACAATGGCATGGATTTAATTAACAGATTGTGATTACAAAACACTGTGGTGGATGAGATTCCTGGATGCTGACCTTGATAAAACTGCTGTGCATGGTCATCAAATTCTACATGTCACATTTCCTTCTCAAGTGGTTACGCAGATCAAACTCTACTAACATGCATTAACTTTACACCAATTGAGCTTTTATTTGACCATTTGGAGTACCACTGCACATAGAATACATTACTGTTTAAAAGTTTGGGGTCAGTAAGATTTTTGTTTGTTTGGGTAAGGCGGCAATAAATTGCTAAAATTGTACTTTTACACAAGATTTCTACTTCAAATAAATGCTGTTCTTTTGAATTTTCTATTCATGAGAGAATCTTAAAAAGGGCTTCCACAAAAATGTTTCCACTTGTTTCCAAAAATGATAATAAGAAATGTTCCTTGAGCACCAAATCAGCATATTAGAAAGATTTCTGAAGGTTCATGTGACACTGAAGACTGGAGCTAGAGTACTGGAGTAGTGGCTGCTGAAAATTCAGCTTTGCCATCACAGGAATAAATTACATTTTAAAACATATAAAAATTAAAAAATAAAATAAAAATACATTTCACAATATGACTGTTTTACTGTATATTTGATCAAATAAATGCAGCCTTGGTGAGCACAGGAGATTTCTTTCAAAAATATATAAAAAAAAAAAAAACCAACCCCAAAACTTTGAACGGTAGTGTATAAATATTTATTTAAAAAAGTAGTTAAGTATTAAACGTTACTGATATAAATAATATATTAAAATATATTTTATTATATAAATATGCTATATATTATTAACTATATTTTAAATATATTTTATTACTACTAAATTTGATCTTTTGAAATTAATCTCTTGATATTTGTTTTAAAACTATTTAAAACTTTTACTTTTAATAGAATCTGATAACTAATTTATATTTATATAATCTATATGCTAAAACTGATATTATTTAATTTACATCAATATTTTTATATTGTGTCAGACATTACAAGCAGCAGCTGTTGCACTGTGACTCACCAGTTGACAGCCTTATACTGAACCCAATGGAAATGCTTACAAAGAGGTGCATCAAGGTAATGGCTATGCCTACCAGACTCTCTTCCAGCTTGCAAGGGTAAGTTTACTTTCTTTCATCAGCCCCAGAACTCACAGGTGACGGCGATTAGATACGTTGTTGTGGCTTCATTTGCAGCTCTGGAAACCAAATGTAAGAGAAATGAGCTGTTACACCTTCAAACACCACAGAAATACATTTGGTACAAGCAAATTTTTCTCACAAAAAGAGATTTGTTTAACTTTAAAGGAAGCAAGTGGGAGATTTTAAGGCGCGTTACGGTGCCAAAGGTCCCTTGGATACAGAAATCACTGTAAACAGTTCTGGTGAATAATTACTGTTTTATCATGGTTTGGAAAAACACATCTGATTGGCTCATGGATGTGGGATGCCAGCAGACACAACACACAGCAGACTCAAGGTAAGCACGTCTTACCTCGGCGTGTGTGGAGGGTTATTAAAAGGAAGACAAACAGCATGCTGAGAGACGAGACAGGTCTGAAAGACCCAGATAGAGCCAAGCGATGCCCGCTGATGACAGACAGCCACACATTCTTTAGAGTACCGTTGTCCCAGGACGTCTTGAGCAGCACGAGCCGATGAGCCCACTTGAAGAGAGAGACGTAAAGTGCAAACATAAACACAAAAGTTAATAAGCCTGGATAACGACTGCTAATCTTACATTTAAAAGGTAACGAGTGACTAATGGAGCTGATTAAGTGCTGCTTGAAATGAGATTTGGTCATAGTTACAATACTACTATTACAATAATAGGCCAAAAAGTACACCAGCCATAACAGCCACAGCAATAACAAACAAAACAATGCGTTAACAACAGTTAACATCAACTTGCAATGGCTTATCAGGCATCACCAGGTGCCATGTTGTCTGGTGGTGTGTCACAAATATTTACAGCCTTCTCTGATTCAGCCATTTGCCCTTTTGTTGAATCAAGCGCTTTATTGAAATAACTCCAAACTCGGGTGCCAGACATCACTGCAGTTAACCTGTCTGATGGTAAAAGCATTGCACTGTGGGTCAAAAACCATTTCATTTATAATTGAGAAGAAGAGAGAAACATATGGGTATTATAAATGACTGTAACTGTCACTCACAGAGCTTTATAAGGTTTCAGGCATTGTAAAGCAATCAGAGAGGCTGGGAGTGATTTCACAGGTCTGTCTTATTCACTCGACTATAAATAATCCAAGAAGACTCCCATGAAGCACAATGAATGTGTGATACAGATGGGCCTTAAGTTTTACAGCTACATATTAAAGTTACAGTGTGTAAACCATACAACAAAAACCATACAAAGTTTTTCAAAAATGTTTCAGATCGTTGTTTGGAAAAATAGGAAATCCCACACTCCAAACTTACACCACTGGTTGAGCTTGACGTTAACACGACAAGGTGTGCGTTAGTATTTTATCCTTATTTAAAAGTTTACACAAAGAAATTAATGGTAATTAACAGAAATTAAAATTCAGTGCAAAAAAGCTGATAATTATTTTCACATTTTGAATCATAACCAATAACTATAGACAGTATTAAGGGTTTATATAAATAAGAATTTTCATTATTATTATAACAACAACAACTTTGTCTTAATAAATCAGAAAATTAAAAAAAAAATGAAACAAAAATGGGTGAATTTAGGCATCACAACAGTATAATGCACAGTATAATAAATAGATATTCAAGGTGAGATTCACTGAACACTCTCAGAAATAAAGGTACAAAAGCTGTCACTGGGACGGTACATGTTTGTACCTAAAGAGTCCATTTTGGTACCGTAAAGGAACATATTAGTACTTAAAGTGTACATATTAGAATCTCATAGGTACAAAAGTGTACCTTATGAAAAGGTACTGCCCCAGTGACAGCATTTGTGCCGTTATTTCTGAGTGAAGATTACAATGAAAAGTGTAACTTGTAAAGTGTAAAGAGTAACTTAAGGTGTGTTAGATGACAGCAAATGTGATCTAAATATTAAAAACAGGGGAAATGAGCATTTTTGAGCACAATTAAATATACAATATCCAGTGTTGTTAATGTTATCTTAATCTAAAACAATTAAAATGGCTATTGTTAATGAAAATAAAGTTGAAATAAAATAGTATACAATAAACTTAAATTTAAAAAACTTGAATGAAAATGCTACTTGAAAGGTTACTTAATGTTACTGGCAACCAATTGAAATAAAACAAGTTGAAATTAAAGTACAAAAATTACTAAAACTAAATCGGAAATAAAAAAATATATTAAAGGTAAAAAATATATATATACTAATAAAATATATATTACATAAAATACAGTAAATATAAAAATTCCAATTATAAAAAATTTCAATAAAACATCATTAAAAATAATAAAACATACTATAATAATACATAAATGATGCTTAAATAACATTGACAATATTGTCCAATAACAAGAAACAAAACAAAAACTCTAATTTCAGCAAATAACAGATACGGTATTGATATACTGTACTTCTAGAAGTCTAGTTAAAATTATGTATAAAATTATGTACACTCTCATTATATGAAGACTCCGGATATATCAGTGTCTGAAAAAAGATCCATTTTATTTCAAATGGAGCTGGCCAACACATAAAGCCACAGATTTGTGTGACCAGCAGAAAAAAACAAAAATGAGTGCACCATTTATATTCATGTGTGTTTGTCTGTGCACACAAAACAGAGCATTGAAAATGCATTGTTAGTGTCACCCTCAATAGAGGTGGTGGATGCATCTAGTCTGACATCTTCAGACCACACCGACCTCATTTATGAGCGTGCTTTCAGCTACAGACCACACTTACTCAGAGGGACTTATTGGACCTCTTCACCTATACCCAGGTGGGCTGGGTAAGGAGAGACATTTCATCACTTTAAAAGAGGAGAGGAGGACAAATTTTATCAGGAGATCTGAGATCCAATGACAAGCAGTGAAGCGAGGCGACTTGGGTCCTGGCAAAGCACTCCACACAGGCCTGATACTCCTTGGGGCTTCGCTCTCCATGTGTGGTCCCTCTCTGTTTCTCTCAGGGCCTGTGTGCCTCCATGCACACGGACAATATGACAACACTGACGGCCCAAGATGAGCCAAGACAAGAAAAACAATCAAGCCAGGGCTGTGAACTCGACTGTGAGAGCTTGATTTTCACTGCCCTTCACTCCCTATCTGAAAGCAGCCCACAAACATGCATATACACACAGGATCTTCTCTTTTTTCCACACTTGGCTTGGTAACGTAGCTTAATGGAGAGATGGTAAAGATCCAGATAAAACATGACCCCCCTTCTTTTACGTCCTCCATATGCTTTGATTTCACTGCTCTGAAAGGAGGGAAAATGATTCATGCTGTTGGCGTGCGCAGTGGAGCTGCAGCTGGACGCTGCACCTGCAACTCCCAAATCTGGGAAAACAAGCTCCCGGGAGCAGGAGGAGAGAAACAGGCCGGGCTTGACACACACACACACACACACACACATATATACATGCAGAATACCTCATCACAAGAGTACCTTAAACTCGTATAGAAATTCCATTGATACATTCATTAAAACAGCCACAAACAAAAAAGGCATCATAACCTTCATGATTCAAGCCAATAAAAAGTGTCTTTTTCCAACAATAAAGGCTTTAATTACCAAAAAAAAAAAAGGTTTACTGTTGATTTTGTGATGTTTCGGCTTTCATGATGATTTGTTGGGCTGTTTATTAACTAAAGTGGAATGTCAGAGGAGCACTAGATCAAAAGACAACACTATTAGAGAGCTTTATAGTCTTCTTTTGCCCTGTCCACAGGAGAGCCTCTAACTCATAACACCGTTCTGTGTGACTGTTGCCCCCAAAAGTGAATTCTCCAGTCACACACACACATGTACAGACATTCCACACCATACCCCTGCACCAGGGGCGTTTCCTCCGAGGAGGCAAGGGAGGCAGTGCCTCCTCAAAAAATTGGATGAGAAAATAATCGATATTACAAACATAAATCGCAAA